>RCUC01133358.1:0-54590 GCA_003697995.1 Taxidea taxus jeffersonii | reverse complement strand
AAAAAAAAATCTGGAAAGAACACAAACTCATGAAGGTTAAATAATACACCACTAGACAGTGAATGGGTCAACAAGAAATCAAATGGAAAATTAAAAAATACATAGAGACAAATAAAAATGAAAGCCCAATGGTCCAAAATCTTTGGGATACAAAAAAAGCATTTCTAAGTTTATAATAATACAGGACTACCTCAGGAAGTAAGAAATATCTCCAATAAACAACTTAACCTTTTACCCAAAGGAACTAGAAAAAGGAGAACAAATCCAATCCAAAATCAGAAAAAATGATAAAGGTGAGAGGAGAAATAAACAAAACAGAAACAAAATAAATAGAACAGATTGATGAAACCAGGAACTGGTTCTTTGAAAACAGCAACAAAACTGATAAACTAGCCAGACTCATCAAAAGTGAAGGGGGGAATCAAACAAAATCATGGGAGAGGAGAAATAATCACCAGCACAACAGAAATACAAACAATTATAAGCGAACATTATGAAAAATTATATGCCAACAAACTGGACAACCTGGAAGAAAGGGGTAAATTCTTAGAAACATAACCTACCAAAACTGAAGCAGGAAGAAACAGAAAAATTGAATAGGCCATTCATTAGTAATTCAATTGAATCAGAAAATTAAAAAAAAGTCCAGGATCAGACGGCTTCACAGATGAATTCTACCAAACATTTAAAGAAGAGTTAATACCTGACTATTCCAAACTATTCCAAAATATAGAAGGAAAACTTCTAAATTCCTTCTAAGAAGCTACCATTAGCCTGATACCAAAGATATAAACACCACACACAACAAAGAGAACTATAGAGCAGTATCTCTGAAGAACATAGACACAGAAATCCTCAACAAAATACTAGCAAATGAGAGCCAACAATACATTAAAAAAAAAAAAATTCACCATGATAAAGTGTGATTTACTCCTAGGATGCAAGAGGGGTTCATTATTTGCAAATCAACATAACACATCACATTAATAAAAGAAAGGATAAAAACCTTATGTTAATTTCAATAAATACAGAAAAGGCATTTGACAAAATACAACACCCCTTCTTAAAAACTCTCAACAAAGTAAGTTTAGAGGGAACATCTTAAAATATGAAAAACATGAAATATGAAAAAGCCTAAAGCTAACATTATGCTCATTGGTGAAACACTGAAAGCTCTTCTTCAAAGATCAGGAATAAGACAATAATGTCCTCTCCCACTTTTACCTAACATAGTAGTAGAAGTCCTAGCCACAGTAACCGGACAAGAAATAGAGATAAAAGGCATCCAAATCAGAAAGGAAGGAGTTAAACTTTACTTGCAGATGACATGATACTACATATAGAAAACCCTAAAGACTCCACCAAAAACTACTAGAACTGATAAATGGACTCAGTGAAGTAACAGAATAGAAAATCAACATACAGAAATATATATTTTTATATACTAATTCTATATATTAATAATGTATGCACTGGGATGCCTGGGTGGCTCAGTTGGTTAAGTATCTGCCTTCGGTTCAGGTCATGATCCCGGTTATGCTTCTCCCTCTGCCTGCTGCTCCCCCTGCTTGTGCTCTGCCAAATAAATAAATAAAAAACCTTAAAAAATAATGTATACACTAATTCTATATGTCAATAATGTATACACTAATAATGAAGCAGCAGAAAGAGAAATTAAGGAAACAATCCCATTTATAATTGCACCAAAAACATAAAATACCTAGGAATAAACTCAAAGAGTTAAAAGATAAGTACTCTGAAAACTATAAAACACTGATAAAAGAAATTTCAGACAGTACAAAAAAATGGGAAGACATTCCAAGCTCATGGGTTGCAAGAACAAATACTGGTAAAATGTCTACATTACCCAAAGCAATCTACAGATTTAATGCAAGGTCTATCAAAATACCAAGAGCATTTTATAGAATTAGAACAAACAACCCTAAACTTAGTATGGAACCATAAAAGACCCTGAATAGACAAAGCAATCTTGAAAAAGAAGAACAAAACTAGAAATATCACAATTCTAGACTTCAGGTTATATATTAAAAAGTTGTAGTGATCAAAACAGTGTGATACTGGCAGAAAAACAGACACACAGATTAATAGATCAGAACAGGGAGCCCAGAAAATAAACCCACAATTATATAGTCAATCTTTGACAAAAGAAACAAGAATATGCAATGGGAAAAAGTCTCTTCAACAAATGGTGTTGGAAAAACTGGACGGCTACATGCAACGTAATGAAACTGGACCACTTTATTACACCACAAAAATAAATTCAGAATGGATTAAAACCTAAATGTGGAACTGGATACCTTAAAAATCCTAGAAGAGAACACAAGCAGTAATGTCTCTGCCATCAGCCATAACAACATCTTTCTAGATCTATCTCCTGAAGCAAGGGAAACAAAAGCAAAAATAAACTATTGGGACCACAAAATAAAAAGCTTCTCGGTGTGCCTGGATGGCTCAGTAGGTTAAGCATCTGCCTTCAGCTCGGGTTATGATCCTAGGGTCCTGGGATTGAGTCCTGCAACAGGTTCCCTTATCAGTGGGGAGGCTGCTTCTACCTTTGCCTGCTCCCACCCTGCTTGCGCACACATGCTCTGACAAATAAAATCTTAAAAAAAATTTAAAAAGCTTCCACAGAGAAAAGAAAATAATCAACAAAAAGCAACCTAATGAATGGGAGAAAATATGTGCAAGGTATATGCAATAAGGGGTTAATATCCAAAATATATAAAGAACTTATACAATCCAATTAAAAAATGGGCAGAAGGCAGGAATAGACATGTCTCCAAAGATGACTTACCGAGAGCCATCAGACACATGAAAAGATAATCAACATCTTTCATCATCAGGGAAATGCAAACCCAAGCCACAATGAGATATCACCTCACATCCCATCAGATTGGCTAAAATAAACATCACAAGAAATAAGAGATGTTGATGAGGATGTAAAGAAAAAGGAGCCTTCTTGCACTCTTAGTTGGAATGCAAACAGGTGTAGCATCTGGAAAACAGAGTGGAGGTTCCTCAAAAAATTAAAAGTTGAACTATCTATGATCCAGCAATCACATTACTGTTATTTACCAAAGAATACAAGAACACTACTGAAAGGGATACTTGCACACCTATGTTTACAGCAGCATTATTTACAATAACCAAGAAATGGAAGCAGCTTAAGTGTCTGTTGATTGATGAATGGGTAAAGAAGACATTGTATATATGTACAACAAAATATTATTCAGCCATAAAAATTAATGAAGTCTTGCCATTTGGAACTAGAGAGTATAATGCTAAGTGAAATAAGTCAAAGACAAATACCATATGATCTCACTTATACATGGAATTTAAGAAACAAAACAAACAAACCAAGGGAAAAAAAAGATAAAGAAACAGACTCTTAACTATAGAGAACTGATTGTTACCAGAGGGGATGGGGGGTCATGAATTAAACAGGGGTTGGTCATTAAGAAGTACACTCGCTGTAATGAGCACAGGGTGATACATGAAAGATTTGAATCACTATACTGTACACCAAAAACTAATATAACACTTCAGGCTAACTGGAACTAAAAACAAAGTGATATTATCCTTGATTTGATATTTTGCTGATAAGTTTTTAATTTTATTTTTTAAATTTTTAAATTATTATTCTGTTCAGTTAGCCACTGTATAGTACATCATTAGTTTTTGATGTAGTGTTCAATGATTCATTAGTTACATATACACCCAGTGCACATCATAACACATGCCCTTTTAATACCCATCACCTTTTGATGATTTTTAAATACTGGCATCTTTGCTCTCTTGAAAACCCTTAAGTAGAGCTTCTGGTTTCTGGTCAGCATGTAGAGTTTGGAAGTAATCACCCACATCCTCTCAAGAAATCTCTGAACGAAGTGAAAATCAACAACTCTTTTTAGATCCATTAGAGAACTGAGATCATAGGGCAAGCTACTGCCCTGGAAAATTGGAGATGGACAAGTATTAGGACAGAAGCACATCTTACTGGAAGAGATACCTGCAAGCAGTTGCTAGGACTTCTAGTACTATGTTGAACGATAGTGGCGAGAGTGGGCATCCTTGTCCTGTTCCTGATCTTAAGGGGAAAGCTCTCAGCTTTTCCACCATTGAGAATGATATTTGCTGTGGGTTTTTCATAGATGGTTTTTATGAAATTGAGGAATGTTCCCTCTATCCCTACACTCTGCCGTTTTAATCATGAAAGGATACTGTATTTTGTCAAATGCTTTTTCTGCATCAATGAAAAGACCATATGGTTCTTCTCTCTTCTATTATTGATTTGTTCTATCACATTGATTGATTTGCAAATGTTGAACCACCCTTGCATCTCAGGGATAAATCCCACCTGGTCATAATGGATAATCCTTTTCATGTACTGTTGGATCCTATCAGCTAGGATCTTGTTGAGAATTTTGGCATCCATATTCATCATGGGTATTAGTCTGAAATTCTCCTTCTTGATGGGGTGTTTGCCTGGTTTTGGGATCAAGGTAATGCTGGCCTCAAAGAATGAGTCTGGAAGTTTTCCTTCTGTTTGTTTTTTGAAACAGCTTCAGGAGAATAGGTATTATTTCTTCTCTGAATGTTTGGTAGAACTCCCTAGGGAATCCATCAGGTCCTGGAGTCTTGTATTTTGGGAGGTTTTTGGTCACTGCTTCAATCTAATCACTGGTTATTGGTCTATTCAGGTTGTCAATTTCTTCCTGTTTCAGTCTTGGTAGCCTACAGGTTTCCAGGAAAGCATCCATTTCTTCCAGGTTGTTTAATTTACTGGCATATAGTTGTTAATAAAATTTCTGATAATTGTTTCTATTTCCTTGGTGCTTGTTGTGAGCTCTCCCCTTTCATTCATAATTAATTTGTGCCCTTTATCTTTTGTTTTGGATTAGTCTGACCAGTGGTTTATTGATCTTATTAAGAACCAGCTTCTAGTTTTGTTGATATGTTCTACTGTTTCTGGTTTCTAATTCATTGATTTCTGTTCTAATTTTAATTATTTCCCTTATTTCCCTTCTTGTGTGTGGGTTAGGCTTAATTTGTTGTTCATTCTCCAGTTCTTTAATGTGTAAAGACAGTTTGTGTATTAGGGATTTTTCTATTTTTTTGAGTGAGGGTTGGATGTCTATATATTTCCTCCTATGGGCCTCCTTTGCTGTATCCCATAGATTTTGGACTGATGTGTTTCCATTCACATTGGTTTCCATGATTTGCTTAAGTTCTTCTTTGATATCCTGGTTGACCCAAAAATTCTTGAGCAGGATGGTCTTTAGCTTCCAAGTGTTTGAATTTCTTCCAAACTTTTTCATGCAATTGAGTTCCAGTTTCAAAGCATTATGGTCTGAGAATAGGCAGGGAATAATCTCAGTCTTTTGGCATCCGTTGAGACCTGATTTGTGACCCAGTACTCTATTTACTCTATTGTGGAGTAAATTCCATGTGTGCTCAAGAAGAATGAGTATTGGGACGCCTGGGTGGCTCAGTGGGTTAAGCCGCTGCCTTCAGCTCGGGTCATGATCCCAGGGTCCCGCATCGGGCTCTCTGCTCGGCAGGGAGCCTGCTTCTCCCATCTCCTCTCTGCCTGCCTCTCTGCCTGCTTGTGTGATCTCTGTCTGTCAAATAAATAAATAAAATCTTTAAAAAAAAAAAGAAGAAGAAGAATGAGTATTTTGTTGTTTTAGGTAGAAAGTTCTTTATATATCTATGAGGTCCATCTGGTCCAGTGTGTCATTCAAAGCTCTTGATTCTTTGTTGATTTTCTGCTTAGATGGTCTATTGTTGAGAATGGAGTGTTGAGGTCTCTAACAATGTATTATTACCAATATGTCTATTTTAACAGTTGGCTTATGTACTTGGCTGCTCCCATGTTGAAGCATAGATATATACAGATAGATCAATGGAACAGAATAGAGAGCCCAGATATGGACCCTCAACTCTATGGTCAACTAATCTTTGACAAAGAAGGAAAAAAATATCCAATGGAAAAAAGACAGTCCCTTCAGTTTGCTTCCTGAGATTAAGAGTCTTATGGTTTCTCTCATAAACAGAATTGCTGGAGGGGATGGGGGGTAAGTGGGATAGGGTGGTTTGGTGATGGACCTTGGGGAAGGAATGTGCTATGGGGAGTGCTGTGAATTGTTTAAGACTGATGAATCACAGACCTGTACTCTTGAAACAATACATTATATGCTAATAATAAATAAATGGGGGAAAAAAGACAGTCTCTTCAATAAATGGTGCTGGGAAAACTGGAAAGCTATATACAGAAGAATGAAACTCAACCATTCTCTTATACCATACACAAAGATAAACTCTAAATGGATGAAAGACCTCAATGTGAAACAGGAATCCATTAAAATCCTAGAGGAGAACATATGCAGTAACCTCTTCGATAACGGCCACAACAACTTCTTTCAAGACATGTCTCCAAAGGCAAGGGAAACAAAAGCAAAAATGAACTTTGGGATTCATCAAGATAAAATGCTTCTGCACAGCAAAAGAAACAGTCAACAAAACAAAGAGGCAACGCACAGAATAGGAGAAGGTATTTGCAAATGACACTACAGAAAAAGGGCTGATATCCAAGATCTATAAAGAACTTCTCAACACCCCAAAAACAAATAATCCAGTCAAAAAAATGGGCAGAAGACATGAACAGACACGTCTCCAAGGAAGACATACAAATGGCCAACAGACAGATGAAAAAATATTCATCATCATTAGCCATCAGGGAAATTCAAATCAAAACCACACGGACATACCACCTCATACCAGTTAGAATGGCAAAAATTGACAAGGCAAAAAAACAACAAATGTTGGAGAGGTTGTGGAGAAAGGGGAACCCTCTTACACAGTTAGTGGGAATGCAAGTTGGTACAGCCACTTTGGAAAACAGTGTGGAAGTTCTTTAGAAAGTTAAAAATAGAGCTACCCTATGACCCAGCAATTGCACTACTAGGAATTTACCCCAAAGATACAGAAGTAGTGAAAAGAAGGGTCATGTACCCAACGGTCATGGCAGCAATGTCCACAATAGCCAAACTGGGGAAGGAGCCCAAATGCCCTTCAACAGATGAATGGATAAAGAAGATATGGTCCATATATACAATGGAATATTCAGCCATTAGAAAGGATGGATGAATACCCAACTTTTGCACCAATAGGGTTGGGACTAGAGGAGATTATGCTAAGTGAAATAAGTCAAGCAGAGAAAGTCAATTATCATAAGATTCCACTTATTTGTGGAACATAAGGAATAGCATGGAAGAATAGCATTAGGAGAAGGAAGGGGAAAATGAGGTGGGATGGGGAGTCAAGAGGGAGAGATGAACCATGAGAAACTATGGACTCTGGGAAATAAACTGAGGGTTGTAGAGGTGGGGATGCGTTGACCCAGTGATGAGTATTAAGGAGGGCATGTATTGCATGGAGGACTGGGTGTTACACACAAACAATGAATCATAGAACACTACATCAAAAACTAATGTATGATATGGTAACTAACATTAAAAAAAAAAAAAAAAAGATACCTGCAAGCAGAGATCTCCAGGGAGAACCAGTACCAAGGTAAGCAAACCGAAACTGTACTTAATGAATTGTTAGGGGTTCACTGTAGTGGTCTGCTAGAGTTGGTAGCAGGATTGACTGCAAATGGGCACAAGGTATCTTTTTGCGGTAAATGCAATGTTTTGAAGCTGGATTGTGGAGATGTTTGTACAATTCTGTAAGTTTACTAAAACTCAGTGAAGTGTTACTTAAACTGGTGATTTTTATCACATGTAAATTCTATGTCAATAAGGCTGTATTTTTATTTTTATTCTTTTTTAAAGATTTTATTTGAGAGAGCACAAGTAGGCAGAGCAGCAGGCAGAGCAGGCAGAAGGAGAAGTAGGCTCCCTGCTGAGCAAGGAGCATGACATGGGATTCAATCACGGGACCCTGGGATCATGACCTGAACTGTAGGCAGACCTCTGACCGAGTGAGCCACCCAGGCACCCCAAAGCTGTATTCTGAAAAAACTGATGTCATAAAAGACATAGAAAGTTTATGTGACTATTCTGGAGTAAAAGATACTAGAGAGACAGAAGCAAATGCAATAAGTGACCCTAGACTGGAAGAAAAAACATGCTATAAAAAATACTGGGTCAATGGAATGTGGACAGTATATTAAAGTAGTTTATCAATATTAAATTTATCAAAGTTGGTAAAGTACCGTGGTCATGTATGAGAATATCCTTAGTTATAGGATATACTAAAGTGTTTAAAGAATCATGAGGATACAACTTAATCTCAAATGGTTTCAGAAAAAAACTATATACATATCTACATACAGGGTTTGGAGTTTGATTGGGAGAGAAAGCATGTGTACATGAGTATGTAAATGGCACAAAATGTCAACAATAAATGAACCTGGATAATGGGTATGAGTATTTTCTGCAGTGTGTTTCAGCTTTTCTATAAGTTTGAAATTATTTCCAAACTAAAAAAAAGGGGGGGGTATCCCTACTGAGTACCTTTTACATATAAGGCACTGTATAAAGTACTAGTAACAGAGAGAAGACAAATTCTTGAGCTCCTGCCTTCAAGATTAGACCTGCATTAGTTGGCTATGTCTCCGTTTCCTCGATTTGATTTCCCTGAGGGCAGTAATTACTGAATAATTTTTTTTAAAGATTTTATTTATTTATTTGACAGAGATCACAAGTAGGCAGAGAGGCAGGGCAGAGAGAGAGAGAGAGAGAGAGGAGGAAGCAGGCTCCCAGCTGAGCAGAGAGCCCGATGTGGGTCTTGATCCTAGGACCCTGAGATAATGACCTGAGACGAAGGCAGAGGCTTTAATCCACTGAGCCACCCAGGCGCCCCTGAATAAATTTTTTAAAACGGCAAAAGAACATACAGACTTGCTACAATAGCCTGGTTTCCCATGTACCCATCTCCAGTTCAGAACAAATCACTTCTGAAGACAAGTGGCTACTAAATGAACAAGAATCAGAGAAATATTCCTTGCAGAGTCTACTATAGTCAGATCAACAAAAAACTTATTCTGTGGGTTGCCTGCCAGGATGTGGACCTGGCTTTATGATAGAGAATGAGTCCTTATAATGAAATGTTATAATGAGATTTAAATCATGCTCTCTTCTCAATAAACATTATTCAGTATTATTTTTGTCTTATATCTGTATTCACATCACTTTCTCATAAGTTGCATCCCAGTCCTAAGCCCTTTCCAGAAAAAATCCATTTTAACTTTCCTCAGCTTCTGCAGCTCACTGCCAACAGCTGCAGGGAGAGGGAGGTAATGGTAGTAAGTGCATCACAGCTCTGCCACTGCCCAGGCTGAGCTGAACAGAGGTGACTGACATCTTGGTGATGCCAGTCTTGTGCTATCCGCTCACTCTTCACTTGTTTAAGCCCTCTTCTCCCAAGACAGTAGGCCTCCCAGAGGACAAGTGGAATGTCATACACCCTGGGAACTTAAGGAGTCCCTCTGAATCTGTGGCAGGCTATCAAAATAGCTCAAGTCATCTGAAAGGAGGTATGAGGAGGTTGGCAGTTATGTATGACATTTATTATACTGGTGGTGTCACTCAATGCCCCTCGAGAGCAACACTTAATGAAGTATGATAGGTGGTACTGAGCCAAAAGAGAAAAGTGGGCAAAAAGGCACCAGTGGGCTTTTAAAGGAAAATAGGCTTAGAAAAATTTGTTACATGTGTAAGGCTCTCGATAGCATCATCCTAAGAGAAATCTATTATTCTGGACAAGGAACATCTATCAGGTTTGTGAATAAAAATATGTAGTTAATAAAATATGATGTAGTGAACCAAATTCAAGATAATATCCATAGGTACAAAACAATGGAAAAGCAGGGGCGCCTGGGTGGCTCAGTGGGTTAAAGCCGCTGCCTTCGGCTCAGGTCATGATCCCAGGGTCCTGGGATCGAGCCCCGCATCAGGCTCTCTGCTCTGCGGACAGCCTGCTTCCTCCTCTCTCTCTCTCTGCCTCTCTGCCTACTTGTGATCTCTATCAAGTAAATAAATAAAAAATCTTAAAAAAAAAAAAACAATGGAAAAGCAGATGAAGAACATACTTATTCTCAGGAGCGTAAGACTGATGTCAACTACACAGCTAGACTCAGACTTTGACCAGGCAAAGACTGGACAGACCACATACCATTCCTGGCTACAGGCATGATGGGGTAAAGGCAAAGTCGCAGATGAAGGGAGCCAAAATCCAGGGATACTACGTGGTCTCACTATTTTTACCTTAAGAGTAGGCTGGAGGGGAATTTAGGCATTAAATAAAGGATGAAATATGGAGGGGGAAGGGCTTGGATTATACGTACTAGGATTTATACCGAACTGGACCTTTAGTTTCTTGAAAACACTTGATCCTCCTTAATCCAAATAAATTCTGCAGATACATGTTGCCTTAATGATTTCCTCACACTATTGGTGAAATAAAGTCTTGAGTAAGGTAAATGACCACCACCCTCCATCTGTGTGTGTGTGTGCGTTTTTGTTTTTTAGGTAGAGCCCAGCATGGGACTTGAACTCATGACCCTAGAATCAAGACCTGAGCTGAGATCCAGAGTTGGATGCTGGATCTCCCAGGTGCCCCTGCCCTTATTTTTTTAGCTAGACATGTTACTTATCTAAAAAACAATTGGTTCTTCTATATCAAGACCCGATGACAAACTAGAAAAAAAAAATCAACCAGTGACTTAGTAAAGTCCCATAAGAAAGCAATCCAGGACCAACAAAATCAGCTTACAATAAAGGATGTCAGAAGCTCTTTGTAAGGAAACTGTATTCCCAGTGAAGTCTTCTAACTAGGATTGTCAGCTACATCCTCACAAAGGTATGAAATGTGTATCAACTTACCACTCCACTAGTGGTGACATATTTAGGGAAGAGAAGTCATTCAAGGTCTCTCACAACCTGGCAAAGGCTTTCCCTCTAAATTCACCTCCCAGCCCTCCTCTGTTCTACACAGAGGTCTACACCATTTTTTTTTCCTGCTTAGAATGCTTTCCCCATTTCCCTATTTAACTTCTACCCATTCTTCCAGATCTATATTTAATCTGACAGCTGCCTAAGAAGCCTAACTGCTCCTCTTCTGAACCTCTAAGGTATGTTTTCTTTGTACAGAAAACTGTACAGTTAGTACTATCAATTTTTTTTAAAGATTTTATTTGATAGAGAGCACAAGTAAACAGAATGGTGTGCAGAGGGAGAGGGAGAGGCAGGCTCCCAGCTTAACAGGGAGCCTGACACGGGGCTTGATCCCAGGACCCTGGGATCATGACCTGAGCTGAAGGCAGAGGCTTAACCAACTGAGCCACACAGGCGCCCCTACTACCAGTTTTTTAATATGTTTTACTACCCCTGAATAATTAGCTTCTGAAGGGAAGGACTTCATCTTGTATCATCTTAGAGAACAGGTACCCCAAATATCTGTAATTTTGTGGTTCTTTGAACACTCTTCCTGCACCTCAATCTATTCTTCATGTATCAGCAAGAGTTATCTTAAAATTTCAACTAGATCATATCACCCTTTCCCCTTTAGCCTCCTTTCCAAACCTTTTACCAGCTTTCATTGCAGTTAAGCATCAATCTATACTTGTTACCCTGCCTAGAAGGTTCTACATGATCTGGGTCTTTCTTAATCTTCATAGTCTTACCACAATACTCCAAACCAGCATCTTCCTTCCAGCCACATTTGCCTTCTTACAATTCCTAAACATGCTAGGTTTTATCCTTCCTTCAAGTTTCTTGCATGTATTGTTTGTTGTTGGCCTGGAATGCCTTCTCTATTCCCTTTCCTCTCCCCAGCCTGCCCCACACATATTAGTCATAGTCACATGGCATAACTCACCCTTTCCTTTTCATCATGTCTCAACTAAAATATACCTGCCTGAAAGGCCTGATGTACATTTCTCACATTACTCTCCATCTTAACATCTGACGTTTCCTTCATGGCACTTTTTATTATGTTCAGTTAGACACTGTATAGTGCATCATTAGTTTTTGATGTAGTGTTCAATGATTCATTAGTTGCGTATAACACCCAGTGCTCATTACAACACATGCCCTCCTTAATACCCACCACCCAGCTACCCCATCCTCCGACCACCCCCCAAACCCTCAGTTTGTCTCCTATAGTTGACAGTCTCTCATGGTTCATCTCCCTCTGATTTCTCCCCCTTCAGTTTTCCCTCCCTTGCCCTATGGTCCTCTGCACTATTCCTTATGTTCCACATATGAATGAAACCATATATCTTTCTTTACTTGACTTATTTCACTTAGCATAATCCCCTCCAGTTCCATCCACACTGATGCAAATAGTGGGTAGTCATCCTTTCTGATGGCTGAGTAATATTCCACTGTATATATGGATCACATCTTCTTTATCCATTCATCTGTTGAAGGGCATCTGGGCTCCTTCCAGTTTGGCTATTGTGGATATTGCTGCTAGGAACACTGGAGTGCATGTGCCCCTTCTTTTCACTACATCTATGTCTTTGGGGTAAATAACTAGTAGTGCAATTGCTGGGTCATAGAGTGGCTCTATTCTTAACATCTTGAGGAACCTCCATACCATTTTCCAGTGTGGCTGTACCAGCTTGCATTCCCACTAACCGTGTAAGAGGGTTCCCCTTTCTCCACATCCTTGCCAACATTTGTTGTTTCTTGTTTTGTTAATTTTTGCCATTGTAACTAGTGTAAGGTGGTATCTCATTGTGGTTTTGATTTGTATTTCCCTGGTAGCTAGTGATGTTGAATATTTTTTCATGCATCTGTTGGTCATTTGTATGTCTTCTTTGGAGACGTGTCTGTTCATGTCTTCTGCCCATTTTTTGACTGGATTATTTGTTTTTTGAGTGTTGAGTTTGAGAAGTTCTTTATGGATCTTGGATACCAGCCCTTTTTCTGTAGTGTCATCTGCGAATATCTTCTTCCATTCTCCCATTCAGTGGGTTGCCTCTTAGTTTTCTTGGCCATTTCTTTTGCTGTGCTAAAGCTTTTTATCTTGATGAAGCCCCAAAAGTTCATTTTTGCACTTTAATTTATAACTTGATTATAGCCTTATTGGCCCTCACTCTCAAAACACATATAAGGACTCTTGGAGCAGAGAACATATCTTGGCATAGACTAGGTACAGTACCAAGTAATTATGTTGAATTGAGAAAATCACAACTGAAGACATCTGAAAGCATGTTCTAAATTCTCAATCTAGGTAGGTTATACCACATGAATGTTAGTAATTCAGGAAGCTAAAGCAAACAGGACACAGTGAAGTTTCGGCCAGTATAAAGGTAAACCTCAGGGACTAAAGACAAGTTGTCTAGAATGGTCTGGTGGACCAAATAAACAGGATTTCACCTCTGATGTCAGGCTTCTCATCTGGCAGTACCCTTATAAAAAATATATCGATCACCCACCAAATGAGCAAATAGCACAAAGTCAGACAATTCCAAGTATTATGAGGAAATGGAGCATAAGAGTTTCCATTACACTAGCAGGAGCATAAAATGGTATAACTACTTTGGAAAACAATTTGGCATTATCCAGTGAAGCTGAATATTCACAATCCCTATGACATAACATTTGATAATTATATAGCCTAGAGAAAGTCTTACACATGTGTATCTGTGTAAGACATACACAAGGGAGACATGAACCAAGAGATGTAAATAGGAACATTGACAGCACTGTTGTTTATATGGGAATCAATAGTACACATTCATGTAAGAGAAAAATGAATTAACTGTGGTACAAATTCAACACAGAGGAATGTCAAACAAGACTAAATACAAAAAGCAAAGGTTACAGAAAAACATTATGGTTTCATTTTTTTTGCTTGAAAATATGTAAACAGATGTTAAAACTTAAACGATAAGGCATAACTGCAAAGTTGGAAATATTAGTTAGAGCCAGTAAGGGAAAAAAATGGAGGTGAATGTAATTGGAAACAAGCACAAGGGGGCTTCAAAAGAAGTGACAATGTTCTGTTTTTCTAAGCGAGGCAAAGACTACACAGAAGATACATGTTTTATTCTTCATACCTTACATATACATGATATTCACTCTTCTATGTATATTAATTCTTTTGGAAAAATTAAACACTGATCAAAGTATAGAAGCGGGGGAAGGTAAATGGTTTCTTCTTATACTTAAGATAATATGTAATGAAGCAGAGATCTCTTCAAAATGTCTGCTATAAACCCAAAGCCATATAAGTGTTCTCTCAAAATCAAACTGTTAGTTTCCATAACCTGCAATTTCCTTAACTTCACTCAACATATTTTGTTACCCCACTTTTTTTTCTTCTTTCACTTTCACTCTCAAAATTTAACTTGTTATATGCTGTGCATCTTTGTAAACCACTCTAAATCCTTTCTAGAATAAGATGTGGTAATATGAGATATTAGAAATAGTATGGTAATACAAAACAGAATGAGGAGATCATCTTGTAACCAAACACACAAAATAATGAAGGAGCTTATACCAGACAGACACAGGAATGAAACTAGTGGCTATCCCAGTATAACACCAATTACATTTCAAACTCCAAGAAAGTCCTTACTTCATAGAAAAGACAAGTTTAATTAATGAAAATCCAGTGAGGAATGTCATGTTTGTACTATCAAACCTAGTAAGGTAATTGGAGTATAAATACATGTGAAGAATTATGGTCACAGTAAAAACTCACAGAAATCACACTAACGGAAAGGAATAGGTTTTCATTGTTATTATGGTTGTTTCCAATCCTTACACTTAGAGAATTTATTTACCCACTACAGAAGAACCTCCAGAACAGTCTATTCCCTTGTTTACAGAACCAAAATTGCCATGCATTAATAACCCTACAATTATATTGAAATATTCAGATGTGTGATTCCACCCACTTTAAGCCTTGAAAGCAGAACTATGTAGAAATAGGCACGTGCTGGTATTGCAATTTTCATTTTAAAATTATATTTTTATTGCTAGAATGCTATGTACAAATACTGATAACCACATGAATACCATATGGACAAAACAACCTTCTCATTTTAAAAATTGGCCCAGTTGAATAAAACTTGTTAGAATCAAGATTGAGGAGCTATCAATTGAAAGTATGATAGAAGCTCTTCATTAAGGAATATGCATCCTAAGTTGAGCTCCTTTCACTTTTTCAGTAAGAAAAAATTTGTTTCTGGAGCATGAAAAAAATTGATTTTTCTTGTACCAACTAGAACTTCACAATGTCAAAACTAGGTCAGAGGTGGAGAGATCAGGCTTAAGCTACAAGATGTCAAATTTCCCTTCCCAAGCTCTCTCATTTTATGATTTCCCAAGACATGTTTTTCTTAAACATGGTTGCTTCCTCTATGAGGCAAGAGATTAAAAAGCTAGCAAAGCATAACTACATTTACAGTAAACTTACTATATCTACCATAGCTGGGAAAGGCAACATTCTGGCTAATTAAAAATCATGTTAGCTAAGACTTAAGAGTCTCTGTATATCCAAGTTATCTCCTGTGTCACTGTATGTCTGTGTGTGTATCTTCCTATATACATGTATATTTGTACATATCCTTATACACACCCAAGCATTTGGATTGCTAGCACCCACAGAATTAGAAAATACACAGTATTAAAAAAATTACACAGACCACAATTCATTCAACAAATATACGCTAAATTTATTTATATTCAAGGATCATATCACTGTGGCTTTGGCATCTACGACTTCTCAAAGGGTGAGATCATTTCCCCAAAGTCCCTGTATAAGACATAAAAGGCCTGGTTCTGCCCTCTAAAAGTTTATAGCTTGGCAGGAATCTGATTTAACTTTGTTATTTCAGGACTTTCAGGGTCTTGCAGGGACTGCCTGTGTTCATGACTATATTGCAGATGTGAAGTGTCAATGCAAAATTGACATTTAGTACAGTTAGGACAGTTTGGCTGCACTTTTTGTTTACATACTGTGTAAGTGATCTGTAGGATACACTTCTTTTTAAGGAAAGAAAGGGTACCTTTAAAACCATGATTTCCTCAGGGTGATCTTCCCCTGCTTTACTCCATCTCTGACACTTCTACCACATTCTATAATTTTACACAGGAAAAAAAGGGTTCCTTCTCAAACCAACCTTACATTCACATTTGTTCCCTTTGTTTTGAAAATTCTGATTCATATATGAAAAGTCCCCTTACACACAAAATAGACATTTAGAAGTGACATGCTAAAACTCCACAAATGTCTCATGAAATGTCATTTCTCTATGATATTCTTGTCAAGGTAGCAGGATTCCAGAAAGAGAAATTGGAATTAAAATTTGTTCCCTTTGGCAAATCTTTTTTGGATCTCTTTATACAGTGTGTTTAGGGCTCAACAGACTGTGACACAGAGCAGACAGACACTAAAGACACTAGCATCTGTCCACAAGGACAGTAAGGACTTATCAAGAGGTCATTTTGAATTTTAAATACAGTGCTTGCAAAAAGTAAATACATATTAACTTCTCCAAAATAGATCACTTAAAAGTCAGTTCATACATTAAGTTTCTTTTGGCTTGTACTATGGGATCCTTCTGGATTGTCCAGAAGATAGAATTAAATGCCTTTTAGGTTGGTAGAAATGATCTCCAGTCTAAAATGATCAAATGCCTTCCTGCAGACAGTATCTTAATTGAGCTAGGCCCTGTAGTTGCTCTGCCCTCAGACCGGCCTACATTGCAGCTTTCATCTGTCCGACAGAAGTAAAACAGATGGATAAGTGGGAAGGAAAGGAGCAAGAAATGAAGGAGGGTTCTTCATCAAGCATAAAGTAATTAGCAGAAATATGCCACAGCCAAAGGGATGCAGTCTCTGTGGTGAAATATGTAAAGTGATTCACAAAGTTAAATAAAGCAAGAGAACCTTCCATGATCCTCTTTTATTCTTTATACTTCCCTGGGCAAGGCTAAGGTTGAGCTCTGAGTGCTTAGAATTAAGACAGTCCACCAGCCGGAGTTAAATGGGAGCCCTATGTATGCAGTCTAAGACTACTTCTCAATCAAGCATTTGGAGACCCAGGACCCCGAGTGCTCCAATATCCACACTGCCTGCCTCCCACTCAATTTCCTATGCTCATAGCCTTGGGGATATTAAGATTAATTTCATCACACCTTTTATCCCTATTAACAAGAGACACTGTGAGAAACCCAGGTCATTTCTCATTCCTCCAAATTTTATGGTCATATAACCTCCTTCATTCATTTTCTTGACCCTATCTTCTAGACCTCTAGTGCCTGAAGCCCTTTTCTTATGCCTCTGGAACTCACAGGCAGCCATCAGCTAAATCCCCTATATCCTTGGCCACCTCTCTGAATGCTTCATCTTCCTACTCTGTCACCAGCTCTTCCCAGAAGGCACTACTTCTCCCCCCTACCCACCCACCCTCTCAAGTGGTGGCTATTTCCCTCCCAACATTCCTTGAACCACAGGTATTAGACGTGGGGTGGGTATCCCTATTGCTTCTCTTTACATCTAGACCATTCTCCTTTCTTTTGTGTACAAATGCTGAGCTTGGAGTCACACAAAATCAGACCACTGTCCACTCCTTCTCATTCAGCAAAGACCTGGGTTCCTGGCTCTATGTCACTCCCAATCACTACCATGATTCCGGGTGAACTCAGTATTCACACAGGTGATCCAGTATTTAGATTCTCAGCCTTTGTCCTCCATCCTAACTCCAAGGTCAGACACCAGTTTTAAACTGTAATTCCTCCATGTCACCCTCTAACCACTACCATCTCCTTTGTTAGTTCCTCTCCTCTGGTGAGAAGTTCTTCACTAACTTCAGTAAGACCAACTTCAGGGACTCCAGTGAGACCTAGGAGCCATTGACAATACCACTTTTCACCATCCCTCAACCTCCTCATATCTGGCCCCAACTCCTTAACCAGTTTAAATTCCACATTCAGTTATGACCATTCCCTTTCTGGGTGAGGAAGGTGCATACCCTGAACTCCCTCCCACTCTGACGTGGACCTGTCCACTTGGCAAAACTACAATCTAGTTAACTTCACTCATGCATATACAGGCCTAGAGGAGGGAAACATGTACAACCTGTTGAATGATCTCACTGTAAATCTGTGACCTCCAGTAAGCCCCTACCTACCATTCCTTAGGCAACTGGCAAAAGTCCCCTAAAGTGCTACCTCCAATCTTTCTCTTCCCATTCTCTCTTGAATCTATAGGGGCTTGATAAATCTTTGTAGCAATGAACTGGCATTAAATTATGTCACCAGGCTTTAGACTGAAATTTAACTCTGTGAAAGTAAATTTTATATGAGATTTAATTCAAGTTGTCCTGAGTTAGAATATGTTTCTGCATCTTCCCCTTAGTGCAACTCATGATAAAACTAAAAGCAGACAATGAATAGCAGAGTATATTAATATTTAAGCTCACTAGCCAACTTCCTTTAAACCTACCCTGATTCCTTAGATCAGGGGCTCCTATCCTTCTGGCCCAAAAGAATGTCCGTTAGCTGCAGGCAGATGTTTTTATTCTGAGCCTAAAAAAAATTGAGACAGTTTTAAATGAGAGGTTAATGGAGAATATAATTATCAATAACTCTCAAAATATTTCATGGCTATTTTTTGTGCATCAGGTCAACAGGCTAGGATTTTCCAAGGCCAAAAAATAATGTGACAATGCTAAAGGAAAACATCCATATGAGGAATAAAAACTGGATTAAGGAATGACTAAGTACTTAATTGCAATGTGACCTTTTCTCCTAGAAAATGCATTCTGATTTTCCAGCACTGCCATAGAAAAGACTCCATGCCCCTGCTACCACATTTAAATTGCAGGTGTTAAGGTACCTAATGAACTGCCAAAGAAATTACTAGTTCCTTTTAAAAATAACTGCCAAAACTGTTAGCAACACTCAATTAAATGGTTCTTTGGGTCCATAAAATTGTGCCCAAATACCTCCTTCAATGTGAAGCACTAACTGATTTTCCCTTCACATTTGGGTAAATTCTTAAGGTAAAATGATATATTTGAGTGCACCTGCCCTAGGTGCCCTAGGGAATCCTACTGCACTGTTTTTGGGAATGCAAACTGGTACAGCCACTCTGGAAAATAATACAAAAATTCCTCAAAAACCTAAAAACAGAACCACCTTATGATCCAGCAATTGCACTACTAGGTACCCAAAGGGTACAAAAATACAGATTTGGAGTACATGCACCCAGATGTTTATAACAGCATGATCAACAATAGCCAAGCTATGGAGAGAGCCCAAATGTCCATTAACTGATGAATGGATAAAGAAGATACACACATAAATATATATGGGAATACTAGCCATCATTAAAAAGAAAAATCTTTGTCATTTGCAATGATGTGGATGGAGCTAGAATGTATTATGCTAAGCAAAATAAGTTAATCAGAGAAAAGAAATACCCTATGATTTCTCTCATCTGTGGAATTTAAGAAACAAAACAGATGAACATATGGGAAAAGGAAAAAGAAAAATAAAGGAGAGAGGGCAACAAACCGTAAGAGACTCAATGATAGAGAACAAACCAAGGGTTGATGGAGGGAGGTTGGGGGGGGAGGTTGATGGGTGATGGGTATTAAAAAGGGCACTTGTGGTGAGCACTGGGTATTGTATGTAAGTGATGAATCACTGAATTCTACTCCTGACACAAATATTGCACTGTATATTAACTAAATAAAATTTAAATAAAAATAAAGGCTGCCCCAGGAGAGCACTTACATATTCCATGCCACAAAACTGCATACCTGATAGCCAACTGCCTTTAAATTTTTCTAGACTTTAAGCTCCTAGGAAACAAAAATACTCCTCTGTATTCCTATTACCTAGTATTGTAAAAATGTCCAGTCTTTTTTACCCATTTAATATGCTGCCTTACTTAGATGATGTGGCAAACACCTGATCAGTAAGGCCAAGGATATTTTAAGTATTATGATTCTTAAGGATGACATGCACTTATTGCATAAACATTCAAATTATACAACAAAATACCAAAACAAAAATAAAAATCACTTGGAAAAAACACTACTAGGATTTTATGGGACATTCTTCATGTGTTCACACATATACATATATTCATTTACAATTTTATATAAATGGGTATTTGTGTTGTCCTGTGTTCAGAATTGTTTTAACTTACTAATATGTCATGGACGCCTCTTCATAAAAACAAAGAACTGCCACATCATTTTTAATGTCTACATAGTATTCCATGGTAGACATATATCATTTTTTAATAATGTCTCCTACTAATGGATATCTAGGTTATCCTTAGTTTAATCTTACCAAACATAAAACTGCCATGGGTGTCTCTGTACAAGCATCTTGTAACAGTTGTACAACTGCCTTCTCTAGACAAATTCTAGAAGTTGAACTGTTAGAATGAAGTGTAAACACACTTTACATTTTTATTTGTGTTGTCAAACTGTGCTCCAGAAAGATTTAACAACACAGACCCAACCAACCATAGTGCTCCAGAGGTCCCCACACTCACCATTATGTCCAACTTCATAATCATTAACAATTTGATTTCTACTTTCATGTTAAGGATATTAACAAACATGCTCTAAATATTTTACAATTACAACTTTCAATCTTGTTTATAGTGATTTTCATTATGTAAGTTTTTTTTTAAAGATTTTCTTTTTAAATTTATTTGTCAGATAGAGAGCGCAGGAACGAGCACAGGCAGACAGAGTGGCAGGTAGAGGCAGAGGGAGAAGCAGGCTCCCTGCCGAGCAAGGAGCCCAATGTGGGACTCGATCCCAGGATGCTGGGATCATGACCTGAGCCGAAGGCAGCCGCTTAACCAACTGAGCCATCCAGGCGTCCCCATTATGTAAGTTTTAAATTATATTGTAAAACTTAGCAACTTTTTAAGTTTGAATTTCATGACACATAAGGAAAAATTCCATCAATCCAAACTTTTTTAAATTATCAGTATTTTCTACTATTATTTTTTTAAAGATTTTATTTATTTATTTGTCAGAGAGATAGTACAGGCAGGAACTCAGGTAGAAGCAGAGGGAGAAGCAGGCTCCCCGCAGAGCAAGGAGCTGGATGTGGGACTCGATCCCAGGACGCTGGGATCATGGCCTGAGCCAAAGGCAGACGACTAACCGACTGAGCCACCCAGGCATCCCTGCTGATATTATTCTTGACTTTTCTATCAGAAACACCTTTGAGAACCTGATAAAAGCAGAATCACCCACAAAAAATGCCCTCACCTATAAACATTTTGTAGACAATTTCACACAGTTCAAGAAATCATTAACTAGATATGTGATCTTGCCCAAATCACATTTTCTGTATGTTATGCTGCTCGCAAATTAATACAGAATGATAAAATATTTCTCTATCATAGAACTATTTGTACAAGCATGATACAGAATACCTACTATATCCACAGGTTAATAAGCAGGCTTCCTTATTATACCTCCTTTCTCAAGGACTCTTTCCCCAATGTTTGGTTCCTCTTCCCATGTACATTACATGAATAATTTGTAAGTAAACATGTAAAGAGAAGTTCTCTTCACTTTTTGCCTATCAGAGTTTCTGGCTGGGCCCACATATATGAATAGGTCTGATGAGTTAGGAAAGAATGCAAAAGGATTCCTTTACCATTCTCTACACTCTGTGCTCATCTCAGAGAACCTCTTGAGTTTTTTCTGAAATTTTAAAATTTTTATTAAAGTTCTTACTTGTTCATCACTATCTTCTAGCCACTTTCAATTTCTATCAATCATAAGTCTTTCATTTTTATCACTCTGTAGGATACAGTTTAAACTAAAACTCCAATGAGTTAGGGAAAATTGAAAAAATGTAAAACTCATGAAGGCCATAAACTATAGTGTTGAAAGTAAAAGAGAAGCCAATAACTATTCCAAAAGGAGCTGAGGTACTAAAACACAATATTCTGCTTCATAAGTATAACATTTCTTACTGTAAAATATAAATAGTAAGTACATTATCAAAATGTAAGCTATTCATATAATAGCTAAACCATGCAACCCAATGAAATTCAAGACCAAGGTACTTTAACAATGAGTGTTTCCATAGCATTATCACAGAATTCAGAAGGAGGGTAGAAATCTAGGTTACAGGCCAAGCTCTGGTACACATGAGCTACTAACTGGCCTTGCACAAGTCACTTCCCTTCTTCTGGATTAAAAATTCTCAGATTAAACATTGAATCCTAACAAAGCCTCGTTGGCCCTAAGGCAGCTCTCCATCGTGGACTTCCGTAGCTCTCAGTATCTAAAGCTCTAAGACTTTAAATTATTTGTTCAATGTCTATCCTCTATTTGGTGGTAAGTTCCATGTCTATATTCACCTCAGATCTGCTGTTCCTTACACAGTGCCTGGCACAGCAGGGAGGGAAGGAGGGATGAAGAAATAATTGAATCAATAAACTGGCAATCAAAAAACAAGGTGGTAAACCAGAAGGGTTTTGGGATGCTAATGTATTAAGGGCATTTTTTCCTCTTGAATTTTATAAATGCTTGGGTTTAATGAGGTTAATACATTTATGGATCACCTAATTTGAATGGAGTCTTATGCTTTGTCTCCAGGGAGAAAAAGGGTGGCCAAGGATACATGAGAATTAGGTCTTGTCCCTGCCCTTCAAAGAAATGGGTCTGGCTAGGAAAAAAAAAAAAAAAATGAATAAAACTAGGATGAAGGAACAGAACTTTAATGAAAATAATGACTTCACCAGAAAGATGGAGAACCAGTAACAGAGTAAGTGATCTGAGAAAGAAGAGCTGGGATGACTCTCAATTACGAGAATGCACTACATAGAGAGGTGTGCTGACTCTTCTTCACCCACATAGACCAAGTGAGACCTGACAGAAAAGAATCTCGGCCTCTTCCACTTCCTGGTAATGAAAGGAAAAAGAATCCTTGTAAGTCAAGAGTAGGGCTCATGTTCCTGAGATTGTAGGGTTACAAGAGAGGAAAAGGTAAGATTTAGATCAACAGATAAACTCAGATGTGGCTGAATCAGTACTACTACAGACTGCTTTGGAGGCAAACAGAATTTGGACCTGTTTAGAAAATAAATGCTATTCCAAGGAGAACCAAGCAAGTGGTTATTGAACAGAAACATAGGAATGGTAAGTAAGTGAAGGTAAAGGGAATGAGAAACACAGACTACATAAAGAAAATATTGATGCACCAAAACCCCCTATTCTGAGATCCTGTCACATGCTTCTCACAGTGCAGGCAATATAAATAAGGCCAAGAGAAGAGATGGCATGGCCCATGCTTATAGAGGCCTTATTATTGTCTAATTGTGGAGACAAATAAATAATTGAGGAAAAAATTCCAGTGAGTAATAGTCTCCCAGTCGCCAAAAAAAAAAAAAAAAAAAAAAAGTGGTCTCACTATACTATCTAAAGATGCAAATCTAGGTAAACAAAAAGGCCTCAAGCAGTCTGTGAAATGGGGCTTTGCCTTGGCACTTCTGTTTTTGGACTTCTAATCCCTCAGGAGCATTCTTCCCCCATTTTGCCCACTCTGGGGAGGAGGGCTGGTAGGCACAAGAAAATAGCCACAACACTTTGCAGTCTGCCTTACAACCAAACAAAAGAGGAAGGCAACCCCAAACAGACAAGATGGGGCAACAAGCACACATCTGACTGCAGCAGTGATTCCAAGGGCAGAGCAGGACGTGACTTGCACAAGACAAGATGCAAGCCCCTTTTCCTTCCTCTGAAGAAGCAAACCCTCAGAGGGTCCAGTCAGTTCTTCTTAGACAGGGCCTAACCCCATCAGCTCTTCTTCATAAATTCTGAGGGAAGAGGAGAGAGCTTCCAGGAACAGCAGAAAGTTCTGATTAAGCTCACTGGGCAAGAAATTCAGAGGTTTATTTAAAACTGAAGGTGGAGTAGGATCTCTGACCTAACACGAGTCAACAAAGCAGCCTTGTATTTGAGCTGATAAACATCTCTCCTTCCATTTGCTTTTCTTATCCCGCTGCCCATAGTTTAAAAAAAAAAAAATCCACCTTGCTCAGAATGTATTTCTTGCTTCCTCCAACTATAAATATTTCTGTGAGGAAGAGCACATGGCTGAAGCCCTGGTATCTCCCTGCCCTTCAGAAGTATTAATGAGCCACTAAATACAAAGCAGTTTCACAGTTTATTGTTCCCAGTCACCCTTTCTTCTCCCCTGAAACACACTCAGATATGGGCACTCCCTCCATCAATGCCTATGGAGTAAACATGTCAAGGGGCTCCTATTGCCTGCCTATAATAGGACATCATTCAAAGAAGTTACACTAGATCATCTTTCTGATTATGAGGGGGAAAAATTCTCTTAATCCTCCAAAAGAGGGACCTGGAAAGAATGTAACACATCTTTCCATACCACAAAGGTTTTGTGGCGTTTTATATATTTCCTTCAAAAGCTTGAGGTAAAAAGAGACAAAACAACTGGTAAAGGTCCATTTAGCAATATACATGAATAAGTATAGAGTGCAGAAGAAGCCAAGCAGCTGTACTCCTGTCTCTAATCAAAAATATTCAAGAACAAAAAAAAGAGACAAAATTAATTCAATGAGAACTACACATCTATATGAAGTAACGGTCCGTTTTAGTAACTAAAAAAACCAATAGATCCGACTAGAAAAGCAATACAAACATTTAAATTATCTTACCTTGGCAGGAAAAAAATAAGCCTTATTTTGTGCATGAAAGAAACAGTAAGAAAAATTGTGAAAATGGAAGAAAAAAAAGGGAAGAGTTAGATTTTTTGAAACCAAAATTTATAGACTAACAGATGGCCTAAATCATTTGAACAAGAAGTAGAAAACCATAATTTAAATAGAATGAACAAAGGAAACACTGATATGCTTGTAGCTCCACAGTCAGAGAATGGCAGAGCTGCCAGGAGAGCATCACCATCATTTGAGAACACTGGCAGGCTTATTCATGCTAACATGTTATAATTGAGAATCAATACAGGGCAGAGTCTGCTTAAATGAACTCCAAAAGTTTGTCCAAGCAATCCTGTTAATGTCTTGTTGCATCTTATTAAATGATGTTTGGAATAAAAAAGCCTGTTGGTTGGGCCTTAGAAAACTTTGTTTTAAAGAGGTATATCTTACTTTATTTACAATGACAGCTATAATCATAGCAATTGGGCTTTATGATAAATCTCACTATATATGAGAAAAAATAAATGTGAAGAAAATTAATCCCTTATCAAGGTCATGTAGAGTGACCTTGAAGTTTCTCTCAATTTCTGATGTAGGCAGATATACTAGGCCATCATGAATGTCCATGAACACAATTTTCACAGTCCCAAGGGGACGGAAGAGAATATATCTTTAGGTGCTTGCTGTTAGGGCTAGGAGTACTGGGGCTTTTATCAAAGAAAGATGTAGTTAGAGAAGGTATGGAAGTAGTAAGTATGGCTAACCAAGAATTGTGATGGAGACCAGCTCTGCTATGATGTTCAGTAACTTAATCAGCAAGCAGGTATAATGAGCCTACATGTAGAAGTCTGTTAGAAAGGCAGAAAAGAGGACACAGGTGGGAAAGCACCCCAAGTACCATACTCATAATCATACTGTCAGGTAGTATTATAAATCTCATCCTAAAAGAAAATTGAGGCTAACAGAAATCAAGTATTTTGCCCAAAATCACATTTCTAAAAGCTGTTATAGACAGGATGGGTATTCAGAACTAGGCCAAGAATCTATCACTTGGTCACTGAAGAGAAAAAAGGGCATTCTATGCAGAGGGGAGAGAATGGGACTAAGGACCAGTTTGAATTAGGAGAAGTTTATGCATAGAAAGAGTAGAAACAAAATCAGAAAGTTGGAGTCAGACAGGGACAGCCTTGATGCCTACTTAAGAAGCACCTTGTCCAGCAGCCAGCTGGGAACCACAGAACTTTGGAAATAAGAGAAAAATCTAACAAAGGGGAGAAAGAGTCTAAAGAATCTAAACAAGGCATTAAGAAAAGGCATTTGGAAAAACACCAGAAAGAAAATATTTAAAATCAAGCACTGTACTAACATGGAATTTTGGTATCTCCAAGTAAAAACCCAATTTTCTAAGTTGGAAGTCCCTAAATAACATCCAATTGTTTAATGCTTTACCAGTGCAAATAATGAAAAATTTCAGAAGTGATCCAGTAAGTCTTCTTTCCCATAAAAAAGGGACAGCTTTTGATACCTAAGAGAAACAAGTGCCTGTCTTCCTCCTTGTTCACAAAGCCCCCTCTACGGGGATGTGCTGTAAAGAATGTGTCATGTTTGAGGACATTTAATTCAGCCACAGCTTTTCTTCTTAGAAAGGTGAAGGCCAAGATGCAATGAGGGGCTCAGGAGGGAAAAGGTAGAGAAAGATCAATCACCATTCCTGTGGCTCACAGGAAGGACAGGGCAGTTCACCAAGACTAGAGGTTGCAGTCCTGCCCTCAAGCATCTGCACCCACAGTCCTTACCCCTGTGCACATTTACCACTCACAAGGAGTAGCCTGTAGTAGGACAAAAATCTCAGGACTCAGGATCCTGGCTCTCAGCCATCTTTCAGAATCTCCTTAATCACCCCAGAGGGAGAGGGCTTTACTGTTGCTATAGAATCTTCATCGAGGGGCTACAAATTAATTCCTGATTCTATGAGAATTATGATTTAATTTTTGTAAAAAATTGCATATGCACAAATTTGAGTTACTTTAGCTTATACTGTAGGATTAAAATCTTTAATTTTAAAGAAGTACTAATCTGGCAATATGTGGTTATCTAATATAAATCTTCCTGTTTAGAAAAAATATGAGTATGTGTTAAACCTCACTGGATATAATTCTATATTTTTCCCTTCTCCTTTCCATTAAAAAAATTTTTTTTCAATAGGGAGGATGGGGAGGGATCTTCATAGAGTCAGAAGAGGAGAAACTGCAGCAAATGATTCATCTTTGCTCTTTTTATCTCAGTAATCAGCAGCTGGGTGAGAAACCTGATCCCGATCACCTTTCAGTAATAGACCATATTCTTTTCTCAATCAACAGTAGCAGAAGCTCTGCTGAACTCCTTTTTGCTGCTTTCAACAAAAGTTGCATCTCTAAAGAAATACTGATTGTCTATATGTGGTACCACGATGCTCTAGCTACTTGAGAGGTGTGAGAGCCTTAAATGAATTCCATGAATGAATGGTCTGTTTGCGCTGCCATAGATTGCACCACTCACAGCTGTAGGGGTCCATGGAGCCAGGACCTTCATTATTACCTTGACACAGAACTTTCAGTAAGGACAGAGCCTTCTGTGACAGGAGAATGTATTACCTTGTAGAGTCACAATCATTGGCTTGAATGAAATTAATTCTCCAAGATCAGTGGTAAATGCACAAAACACAAAACATTAAATCTGCTTTGTAAGGCAGTAACCCCCCCAAATGATTGCATCTACATGGAATTTATTTTCAGAGTCATAAACCAAGTTATTTTCCTTTGTAGAACTGGAATCTTACAGACTCGGCTGTTGAACATTTGTCAAAGATGTCAAAACGTCGTTCAACATTTAGACAGCTACCTAGCTATTATTCCTGTGGGATACATGGGTGACTGAGAAAATCACATTTGGCAGGTGCAAAAAATAAGATATCCATATGGAAAATACAATTCTTCATTTTCCAATCATCTAGCCCAGCAATTTCCCTACCATTCTACACTGGAATGCAGCCAGTCTTCCCAAAAGAATGGATTCAGACTTTTTTCACAATTGCTACTGAACATGTAAGCTTCCCAAATATCTTCCAATTCTTTATTATACACATAACCCACAAATACTATTTATCCTGATTCTAGGAGTTAAGAATTCATGGTCCTAATGCTAGAGAGCTCCTGTAGTATCAGCCTACACCCCACCATTGCTCCTTTCTAGAGAAACTGCCAGGACCACTGTCATTACTGAGGCAAGCAGCCCAGGCTATAGCTGTTTGGACCAAGAGAGGGCATCAGTACCCCTAAGATTTCTGTAAAAGAGGTTTAACCAGTAGGGATGATAGTTACTACAGAACTATCCTATTCCTTTTCTTCTTGGTCTGTACACAGATCACCAGTTAGGTTGTGAGGACAAAAAGGAAAAAAACAGGAACAGAAATACATGAGGAGAGAAGCCAAAATTGAAATGTTGTACATGTTAAGGGTCAAGAAGTAAAATATGAATTGACCAATCACTGGTAGTACAGACACATCCTGGAGTTGCAATAGATCAGAAACAATCTTCCTCATCCTGAGTTAGGTCCTACCTCTGTGAAATCTGACCAGACTATACCTTCTTCTCATTCTGAAAGACCCCTGGAATTCTTTCAAACTTGATACATGTCTGACGTTGTTTTATTTTCTCATGCATCCTTAAGCCTTCCATTTATTAAAGTAATTTGAACAAGTTTCTGTTCTTATAATCAGAGACATTTATACGGGCCCCACAACAAAAGGACTCAAAGTGTTCCTTTTCCCTTTACTAACTATAACACAATCTTAGGTATCCCATTGATAGCTTACATATAACCTCACAAATTTAGGGACTACTTTGCCAATACTTGCCATCACTGAAAGAAAGGAAATGCTAACAAAGCCTATCTCCCTTGGCTTGCTTTTTAATTACTGTTTTTGCATTTTTTTTCTGCTGCCACATGTAGACAATTTATTTTCAAGCAGATGTGGATGATTTAGCTACAGTGAGTTGAGAATGAAAACCTGGTATCCTATGGGAGCTTCAGTAGTCTCTCCATTTTCTGTGGCACTGACAGATTCTCCTGTGTGATTTCTGAGTTGATTTCAAGGCTCGAAGGTCAATTTTTGCATTGGCAAAATCTGATTCTTCCAATCCTTACAGGATTAAGTTGGCTCCCAAAGCTATTCCAGCACTGGAAAAAGGTCGGGTTATATCAAAAATTAATGAGCCAGCCCCCACAAAGCTCCTGTATCTTCCCAACTAATTACTCCTCCCCCCTCCCCAAAAGACACTCCTCTCTCTAGCAGCCAGTTACTTTTAATCACAGGTATTTGGAAATGGAAGGGAAGGGACCTGTTGGTTGACTCACTGATTTGGTTAGAGTAATATGAGCAGTTAGTAACCTGGGATACTAAACATCCTATAATGGACATGAATGGACAGAAAAGTTCCATACAATGATGAATCCTTCTATCAAAATGCTAATAGCACGTCCCTTGAGAAGCACTGAGCCCTCTCCAAGAAGCAGGAAAGAAAGGCAAACCAAATAGAGAATGGCAATAAGAGAACAAGCAATGCATTCCACCAGAACTGAAGCAGTCAAGTAAAGGTTGTCTAAGGATCAATCTCAAGCCCTGTTGACCTCCTTCCCCTCATCTCCAACAATAATACTCATGGCACACTCCCCACTCTTATTCCCTCTACAAAACAATCTTGGGCTCAGTTAGATTTAAATTACATCTTTTTAAAAACTGTCTTTATTTCCACGTCTTTTCATTTGTTCTAATTATGAGAGTTTCTGAGCAACTAATATTGGTAATAGTAATAGATAATAACTGAATATTCTTCCACATTCCTAAAATTCATTATCAACTGAAAATTCTTCCATGTTGCTAAACGGTTTAATTATTAAATTTGTGCTGTAATGTGTCTGTTGAAAATTTGCTTTAGAGACTAATTCTTCAGGGCATAACTCCCTAGAGGTTCATCTTGTGAAACACTTTCTTGAGGCACAGTGGGGCTTGGCAGAAGCAAAGGTGAAAATTCCCTTGCCACCTCTCCCAGACTCTTTGTTAAGCTCTAGGCAGTATCAAAAGAGACATTCTGCACAAACAAGCTTCACCACTGAGGGTCAGGCTGTGGAGAGACCAAATGGAAAGAGACAGCTCAGAAACCTTGGATTAAAGGGCAAATATTTTAGAAGTAGTATACTTGATTATGTCAGAGACAAGCCCATGGCATTTTCTGTAAGAGAGAGATTAAACAGCAAGGTAAAAAAGTTCAGCAAGATACACTCACAGACTGAAAAGCTCTTCGAGATAAAGTCCAAAATGCAATTATTTTAAATGAGGCAATGTCCTGTTATAACAAGAGCACACTAAAAATAAGGGTTTCCAACAATAGGATCCTTACAGACTAAAGCTCTATGCCCAGTAAAAATTTCTGGGATTATGGACATAGCCTATGTCCATCCATCAGCTGCCTATGTCTGCACTGTCCAATATGGTATCAACTACATGTGGCAATGGAGCACTAGAAATGTGGCTAGTGCAAATGAAGGACTGAATTTCTAGATTAATGTTAATTTAAATAAAAATAGATACATGTGGTTAGTGGCTACTATATTGAACAAGGCGGGAAATGGCTTAGACCCTGATTTGGGAAAATGATCTAAGGTTATCACACACACACACAAAAATCTTACATATCTTCTGACCACCTGGAAAAATACTTTCTTGGTGTCCTCCCTGCCACACAGACACAATTCATAAGATTTCACAACATCAGAAATGATAAGAGCAGTGCTTTTCAAATTTTTGCATCCATCAGAATCACCTGGAGGTCTAACTGGTTGTAAATTCTCTGGTGTGTCTAACAGTTACAGGGACCAGAAACACAGCAAGGCTGAACTCAAAGCTGCCAGGACAGTCTACCCCTAATTCCTGCACTGACTCTGTCTTAGAGTCAAAATAAGGCTTTCTGTTAGAATAATGTAATTGCTTCAGGTCTAGGTGAGGGTTACTGCCTCTTTCACAATTTCAACAAGAGTTCTAAAAGTAACAAAAGAACACATTATATTAAAACCTTTTATTTATCACTTAAAATGCATACAATTAATAAACCCTTTCCATATTCCCAAAGAAGAAACAGAAATAAAAAGGTTCTAGAATAAAAATGTTTCTCCAAACATTCTGTGGTCTTTATTGTATTACCAGCAAAATCTGTTCTAGGATCAGCTGTCAATTGGGAGGATAGATTTCTTTTGAGGGTTACTTTTTTTGTCAATTTAAATTCAAATTAGCTGATATATAATGTAGTATTGGTTTCAGGAATAAAATATAGTGATTCAGAGTTCCTGGATGGCTCAGCTGGTTAAGCATCTGCCTTTGGTCCAGGTCATGATCTCAGGGTCCTGGGATCGAGCCCTGCATGGGGCTCCCTCCTCAGTGGGGAGCCTGCTTCTCCCTCTCCCTCTGCTGCTTCCCCTACCTGTGCTCTCTCGTGCTGTCAAGGGAATGAATAAAATCTTAAAATGTAAATGTAAATATAAATATAAAATGTAAATGTAAATACAAATATAAATACACATACACACACACATACATACAGTGATTCATCACTTACGTGTAACACTTAGGGCTCATCACAAGGGCCCTCCTTAATGACCATCACCCATTTATCCCATCCTCCCAGACATCTCCCCTCCAGTAACCCTCAGTTTGTTCTCTACTCAAAAGTCTTTTATAGGGGCACCTGGGTGGCTCAGTGGGTTAAAGCCTCTGCCTTTGGCTCAGGTCATGATCTCAGAGTGCTGGGATCGAGCCCCGCATCAGGCTCTCTGCTCAGTGGCGAGCCTGCTTCCTCCTCTCTCCCTGCCTCTCTGCCTACTTGTGATCTCTGTCAAATAAATAAAATCTTTTTTAAAAAAATAAAAAGTCGTCTATGGTTTATCTCCCTCTGTTTTTTTAATCTTATTTGTCCTTCCCTTCCCCTATGCTCATCTGTTTTGTTTCTTAAACTCCACATAAGTGAATCATATGGTATTTGTCTGATTTACTTTGCTTAGCATAATACACTCTAGTTCCACCCACATTGTTACAAAAGGTAAAATTTCATTCTTTTTGATGGCTGCATAATACTCCACCATATATATATATATACATACACACGACTTCTTCTTCATCTGTTCATCAGCCAATGGATATTTGGGCTTTTTCCATAATTTCACTGTTGTTGATAGTGCTGCTATAAACACTGCGGTGCATGTACCCTCTGCATCATCATTTTTATATCCTTTGGATAGATACCCAGTAGTACAATTGCTGGGTCATAAAGCAGTTCTATTTTTTATGTTTTGAGGACTTTCCATACTGTTTTCCAGAGTGGCTGCACCAGTTTGCATTCCCACCAAGAGTGCAAAAGGGGTCCCCTTTCTCCACATCCTCACAGACACTGCGGTTTCCTGAGTTATTAATTTTAGCCATTTGGGCAGGTATGAGGTAATATCTCATCATGGTTTTGATTTGTATTTCCTTTAAGGATTACTTATGTTCTCTGGTATACTTATACATCAATCATTTTAACATTAAGAGATTACCCCCCTCAAAAACAATTCCTTAGATGTGGTATGTGTATACACACACACACACACACACACACACACACACACACACACAGGAATATCACACAGCTATAAAAAGTAAAGTCTTGCCATTCATGACAACATGGATTGACCTATGTTGAGCAAAATAAGTCAGACTAAGAAAGACAAATACCCTATGATTTCACTCATATGTAAAATCTAAAAAACAAAACAAATAAATAAACAAAGCAGAACCAGACCTATAAACAAAGAGAACAAACTGCCAGAGGGGAGGTAGGTGGTTGGATGGGCATAAGTAGGTGAAGGGGAGAGGGAGGTACAGGCTTCTAGCTATGGAATAAGTCACAGGAATAAAAGACACAACATAGGGAATATAGTCAATGATATAGTAATAGCATTGTATGGTGACAGATGGGAGCTACATTTGTGATGAGCATAGCAGAACATATAAAGAAGTTGAATCAATATGTTGTACACCTGAAACTAACACAACATTCTGTGTCAACTATATTTAAATTTAAACTTTTTTAAAAAGCAATTTCCTTCACTTTTCTTCTCAATAACCTTCTTTCTGCCTCCTTCACTCCCCCTTAACTTTCCAGAAGAAAGCCTTCATTCAGAATATTTTGCTGCAATGAATAGGCCATGAAGCTTTCAGATAAAATCAGAATCCAGTACTGTTCATTATTTTCCCTGCCACTAATCATTTGCCCTTCTTCAAAACTCCCAATATTCCTCAGCTAATACCTGCACAATAGGGATCCTTGGGTCCTGGAAATTTGGGGAGACATAATGTTTCTTAACCTTTATAGAGCTCCCATGTAGTCATATAGTACTATGTACATCACTTCCTTAGGTACTGAGTTATTAATTCTGTGTCTCATTTGCATGTAGGGAAACTAGCAAAATGAGGCTAAATGGTTAAAATACAGTCCCAGAAAAACTCAGCAAAATTTAATCCCTTCAGCATATTACTTTATCAGTGGTTCTCAATCAGGCAATTTCCTGCCCCCAAGGGACAATTGGTAGTTTGTCTCTGCCCCCAAAGACATTTTTAACTGTGAGGAATACTACTGGAATCTAAAGGGTAGAAGCCAAGGACCCTGCCAAACAGGCTACAGCGCAAAGAACAACCCCCACCCCAAAGAACTGCCTGGCTCGGAATGCCAACAGTACCAAGAATGAGAACCCCTGCTCCTCTGGGAATTCTAGCATGACTTTCTTTGGCCCCCTAATCAATAAAGAATGGCTCCCTCTACAGCTTGATCCTTGTATAGTATTCACACAAACATGCCAATCAAGTGCTATTTCTGGCACTCTATACTTTTTACTTTAAAAATACAAAATATATGGGAGTCATAGAGGAAAATGAAGACAGCTAGTAAAGGCTGCCTTCTTTCCTTTAATGAGAAAACCTAGCAAATACCAGGTCCTGCACTAGCAACCTCCAGGCCCTGAGCTATGATCTGTATCTGGCTGCTCACCTGGACTCTTCAGGTGTTCATGAGCTTTGCAGCTGCCTTTTCTCTGCTTTGTTTATCTCTAAGCATGTACATCACTCCAGAGCAGTAATGATGTATGCTTATGGGAATCTCCAGAGATCTACAGTCCCTAATTGTCTATTTTGTTCAGTAAATTATACTCATTACTGAGGCATGTGAGGCACTGAAGGACATCAGCCTTTCTGGGTGCCCTCTGTATGAGCCTGGGTAATGGGACATTATCTGCCAAGGGCTCCACAATATTGAACGGAGATGCTTAAAACCCTCCATCCAGCTTTTCAGCTGAGTACCATTTTTTTTTTAACCTCTTGTCTCTCTTTCCTAACCATCCATAGCTCTGCTTAGATCATATTAAATATAATTTTCTCTTCAAGGAGTCTGATTTTAGTATAAGCTCTTAAAGCCAGGAAGCTCAGAAAGGTTATGATGTCCTTTCAACCCATCCTTCCTGGACCTCTTCTTGCATTCTGACAAGCGCATTCCAAATAGTAAATTTCTCCCTCTGGTCTCAAAAATCTTCAGCACAAATGAAAATCCAAAGCCAGCTTTGATTATAATGCTCCCAATGCCCACATTCATTATACCAAGGACTGCAAATAGACAGGAGTAATTGGACACATAGCTTCCAGTGACACTAGATAAAATAAAATGAAACAGAATCATGTTTGCTACTGCTATTATCCACCAAAATGGGCATCAACTCTCTAGTAAGCTGTTTCCTTCCTGGAAAAAAATCTAAATGATTAATGAAGGAAAAGTTAGGCAAAGTAAGCCATGGAAGAGGAAGATGCTAGGAGAGGGGAATATATGCCAATAGAGCTAACAGTAAGATATGGCTACAGGAAAAATGCAGTCAGGCCTGATTCCCTTCTCTACTACATAATGTCAGGAAAGTCAACCAGCTCCTCTGTGTAAATCAAACCCATTCAAATTCACTGAAAATTCCTCTGTTAAGATTTCCACGCAGAGTTTCCATCCCATCACTTTGATGAATTTTCTCTTCAAAACTGTTAATTTGTATGGTGTCTATAAGTTGAATCAATAAAGGCTTTGGGAAACTTTAAAAGACAGGCAACTTCATCGCACTGACTCTAACAGGCTAGTAGGCAAGAGCCTCTAGGACTTAGTAAAACCAGAAAAACAATAGCAGAGAATGCCTTTGACTTACCCTGGAGTAAAAGGTGTGAGAGCCTTCCAACGCACTTACATCCTCATGACACATCAGCTCTGCTGCTTTTCACCACTCACTCATTTCTGCATGTTGGACCACCACTAACCGATCACCAACTGCCAAAGACAAAAAATAAATGAATGAAGACCCACAACTCACTTGAGCCACCACTCAAGTGAATTTATGTGTAGTCTAAGTGCTTAACACATAGACCAAAACATATATAATGGCTCAAGCTCAATAAAAGTTTACTTCTGGCTCCCATATACATACTGAACAGGTAAACAGTTTGGTCAGTCAGTGGAGTGGCCCTCACTGACACAGTGATCCAGGTACCCAGGCTAACTTAAGTTTTGCCCCCTTTCTTAAAACTTAATTTCTAAACTTGCCCTAGGAATCTTCTCCAATCCAACCAGCCAGAAGTGGAAAACAGCATGGAAACTCACATGGGTATTCCCTGTGTGTCTTTTTTCTGGAAGTGGCTTGCAACACCCTTTCACTTCCACTCACATTTTATTAGCTAGAATCAGTAACACAGCCACACCTAAGACCATGTGCTGCTGGGCAGCTAATAGTTATTATCTATCATAAAAGGCTGGCTCCAGCCCAACCAAGATGACAACATTATATTTGGTACAATGTTCTGGGTAAGACACTAGCACAATAACTTTGACTTAGTTACTTAACAAATAAATCTCGGTTCCCTGATTTTTTATCTGTAAAATACCTCTTCCCTCACAAGGTTAATGTGAAACTCCAAATGAGACTAAGCAGTACTTCTAGACTTTAATGTGCACACATAGCACCTGGACATCTTGATGAGATGCATTCTAATTCAGTAGATCCTGAGTGAAGCCTGAGAATCTGCATTTCTCACAAGCTCCCAGATGATACCAATGCTGCTGTTCTCTGACCACACATTAAGTAAAAAAGAAATAGAAAATATTTTTGTAAACCAGAAAGTAATTTTCAGATATAAATAATTATCTTGGCACCAAATTTGATTATAATTCTCAAGTAGCCAGCACTTTTAGGAAATGCTTAGTCTAGGTACCATATAAAATTTCATATAGTCAGATTTCTAGAAATGGAAAGAATTTAAGTCTTGGTCACTCTTCTTATTTTCTAGACAAGGATATAAACTCAGAGATGTCAATAATGTCCCCAAAATCTCACAATAAATTAGTGTACTGGCAATAGAATGCAGAAATTTTGACTTTTTTTCTGTTATTGCATAAACTCAATTGAAAGCCTTCTGAAAAGGGTTATTTTCTTCTGCTAAAGCAAGAACAAATACTACTCAGGCCCATATCCAAAAAGGGACCAGAAGATAGCATTCACCAGCTTGGGTCACTATGGTACCAAAGGTGACACAGAAAAGACATCAGGAAATTTTTAAGCAGATGTTCTTCATAATGTAGTGATTGCCACCAAAGTTGTGTTTCACATGTCCAAAACAGGACTTGAACATAAATTAACTTCTGTATATGCTCTGGCAAAACCAAAAATATTTCAATATATATAAACTGAGTTACTACTATTTGGGGGACAATTAGAAAAAGAAAAGAAGGGGCACCTGAGTGGCTCAGTGGGTTAAAGCCTCTGCCTTTGGCTCAGGTCATGATCCCAGGGTCCTGGGATTGAGCCCCACATGGGGCTTCGGGCTCTCTGCTCAGCAGGGAGCCTGCTTCCTCCTCTCTCTCTGCCTGCTTCTCTACCTGCTTGTGATCTGTCAAATAAAATCTTTAAAGAAAATAACCAAGAAGCAGAAGTTTCTATGATAAATCCTGAGGACAAAGAAAAGAACTTCAAGATTTTTATCCCTGACATGTATACTATTTTTACATCTCAGATCATGGTGAGTCCTAGGAGCTTACAGTAAAAAACAGTGCAATGAAGGACCTCAGAAGTGAAAAACAGGAGTCAACCCCCCAAATCACAAGTCAGAAAAGCACTAACTATCTGGAAATCAAAGCAGATTGGTGAAGAAAGGAGGCTCTTACAATGCATGTCATCTTCAATGAAGGAACATGAATATGGAAGTGTTTTTGGTGAAATCAGGAGGGAGTATTTATTGAGCAAGCAATGATAAATGGAAATCAATATTTGCACATCCATTATTAATTTAAAATGAATAAAATAATATTAGCATCTTCCTTTAGTGAGCAATTTTAAACATTTTAATAAAGGTAAAATGTTCTAAGAACTTTCATAGTTTTACTTCTGTACTCTACCCCCAACTCTCATGCACTACAGTATCTTCAGCTCCTCAAAAACTCCCGCATCCTAGCAATTTTCCACAATCTACTCTAGACTCTAGAATTTCTACCCTATTTTTGTGCCATGAATTCTACTTCCCTCACCACCCTCCACCCAGCTTTGGCAGTCTGTTGAAGTTGAAGAAACTCCTCCTCAGAATAATGTGTTAAATGTTATAGGATTACAAAAGAAGCCTATTATATAGACATCTTTCCATGTAGCACTCAGAGTTCCATGAACCTAATATAAGAACATCTCATTGGTAAGGGACTCTTCTAGGATAATGAAATTTTTCTTCTAGGAAACAGTATGCAAAAAGTTTTAAAACCCTAAGATGTACATAAAGAATTGTGTGCAGGTTCAGTCAGTGAAGAACAAGCTGCAAAGAAAAGCCTGACCTTGAATCTCTAGCCAAACTCAACATTATTCGTGCTGTGGCTTTAAAATGATACATTAAGGAATTACTCAGAATTTTCTTGGCTCCAGCCCTATAGACACAGCATATTCTGAGTCCTGATGGCAAGTGGAGAAAGGCAGCACTGAAGAAGGATGGAGAGGAGTAGGAGCTTGGGTCCTAGTTCTCTAACAAGTTCTCTATCACTAACTAGTTCTGTTAGCTTGGTCAATCAGTCAGTTCTGAGTTGAAACTGCCTATAAAATGAAAAAGTTGAGTTAAACCACCTATAGGGTTTCTTCCAACTTATTAGGATTCTAAGATAATACATAATCATTTCTCTGGAAAGAAATATTGAGATTTATTTTTGCCCTAGGCTCACAGTATGAAATTACCTTCTAGATGAGAATTTTTCAGAGGCATCAGAAATACCTTATAAGAGGGACGTCTGGGTGGCTCAGTGGGTTAAAGCCTCTGCCTTTGGCTCAGGTCATGATCCCAGGGTCCCGGGATCAAGTCCCGCATCGGGCTCTCTGCTTGGCGGTGAGCCTGCTTCCCTTCCTCCCTCTCTCTGCCTGCCTCTCTGCCTACTTGTAATCTGTCTGTCAAATAAATAAATAAAATCTTAAAAAAAAAAAACCTTACAAGAGTCACCATGCCACAGAATAAGACTTGAACGAGATTTTTTAAAAGATTTTATTTATTTATTTGTCAGATAGAGAGCACAGGAGCGAGCACAGGCAGACAGAGTGACAGGCAGAGGGAGAAGCAGGCTCACTGCTGAGCAAGTAGCCCGATGTGGGACTCGATCCCAGGATCACTGGGATCATGACCTGAGCCGAAGGCAGCCGCTTAGCCAACTGAGCCACCCAGGCGTCCCTTGAACGAGATTTTAACAGACATGTATCACGTTAGCAATTCCAGTGATGAGGCAAGAAAATGGAGTTTCAGAAAGGCAAAGATTTATTTGAGGTCACATAATGAGGTGATATTAATGGACTGTGGTAACTACTGCCATCTAGCACCAGCAGGATTTTAGGATTCGGCACTGGTAGTAAAAAAACCAGCTCATCAGTTCTCTTGGAGACAGAAATAAACCTCGAATAAGCTGAGCCATAGGGAGTGAACTGCACGAGGAAGCAGGTGACTGGGGTAATGACGCCCAGAGGCAGCATCCTGTAGATCAAGCAGGGTCAAAACTGAGGTTCTCATATACATTGTAACTTCACTGGCAAAAGCACTCACCTTCAAATACTGGGGCTACAAATTCCATCTCAAAGAACAGTCAATAACAAAGAAAGAAGAGCTATTCCAAGAGAGGGGAATAGATAAGTGAACTCTGGCTAACAAACTTAATAAAACCAAAATTCAAGATTTTAAGTACCATAATCTTGAAAGGACCACATTAGCTAAGAAAACCTTAAAATACTTCTTGATAATTTCCAAGTTTTAGAAGAAACTGATTCGGAATAACTTTGACCTACCTGGACAGCCCTGCAGTACAGTAACAACAGGCACTGCTTTTACTAATACTCTCACCACTACCTTCAGAGCATGTAATTACTGGATATTTATCAGGTTTAAAAGTCACACTTATATTTCCATAGTCCTGTCATGTATAGACTAGCTTTACATGGAAAGAATTAGAACTATGGAGTTGTCATGAATTTTGCCTGAATCAGGATTTCAACCTCATGCTCAATTAACCAACCTATCCCAAGAGCTTTTATTTTTTTTTTTAAGATTTTTATTTATTTATTTGTCAGAGAGAGTGGGAGCGAGCACGGGCAGACAGAGTGGCAGGCAGAGGCAGAGGGAGAAGCAGGCTCCCTGCTGAGCAAGGAGCCCGCTGTGGGACTCGATCCCAGGACGCTGGGATCATGACCTGAGCGGAAGGCAGCTGCTTAACCAACTGAGCCACCCAGGCGTCCCTCCCAAGAGCTTTTAAAAACCTATGATATAATCCTTAATTGTCAGTTTACCCTCTGCCTTTCCCCTGTACACAACCAGGAAAGTAATTGTACCCATTCCTCAAACCCCCAACACATTATTTCTACCTAATATAAACAGTTCTGGCTTTCAGAACCACCCCCCTTTTTTGGGGGAGAGCTGATAGCCTTTCTAAATCTGGAAGCTACACACCACTGGTTTGCCAGCTCTGTTTCATCTCCTCCAGGAATTTCAGAGACAGCAGTGCCATCTACTGGTAAGGAGGGCACAACTTATTTCTGGAAGCCAGTGGGTGACATGAGCCAAAGACCTGAAAGAATGGCAGGCTAAATTGTGTCTTTGTGAGCCTTTCTTTTCTAAAGCATATAACAAACATAACTGATGCTTATAACCTGAGAAACGGAACCTCCGCAGGAGTCTCCACATGAAGGGCAGCTCCTTATGGAAGCCATATAAAGCCCAACCAGGCTAGCCAATAATAAGGAGGCTTTTCCAGGCAGAGCTCAAGTCTCCAAAGGCAAGCAGCAGAACCTCACTGAATTAAACATTTCCTGGCTCTCCTCTTCCCCCAATACTTCTGTATCAGATGATCCCACCCATGGCCCCACCTGTAGCAGCATTATCCAGCTTTATCTTAAAGCATGCATCTTAGGAAAGGTGCTCAGACCCATCTCAATGTGAAGGCTCTTATATTTACACAATGTGACACAGATCCTGCTCAAAGGACACTATTGCTTAGGCATGCAGGTAGGACTCTAATCTCTCTCATTCGCTTTCCATCCTCCCTGTTCCTGACCCAGAGGACAGAAATGACAGGAAGGAAATGATTTCGTTGTTGTTTTGAAAGCAACACTAGTGGGCTTTCACTGAACCAGAAAATAAAACCTTGTCTTGTAGGTCACTGAGGTACACTGCTTCCCTCAAGATGAACTAAGCCAGCCAATCTTTCTCTTTTCCCCTGTATAAACCTATAAATTTAAAACCTCTCTCTCTTCCAAAGGCTAAACTTAAATGTACTATGACCTTTACATAATTTATATAAAAATGACATTTTTCTAAACAAAAAAGCATATCTTTTCAAACTATACTACCTACCCCACCTTCAGAATTTCTTCTTCCCCCCATCACATGCCATCTTAAAAAACAATCATTGGTAGGTAAATTGAATCATTCCCACTAATTTACTTTACATTTCAATCTATGGGGTAACAATCTATATTCACTTTAATAGGGTCATTTGTTACATTCCCAAAAAGCTTTGCAGCAACTTTACTTTCATTCACGTCAGAAAACTATCAAAAAGTTGATTTGCTACAGCTGATAAACATTCTGATTCCCCTAACAAATTTAAGTGTTCCTTCTTCAGTTTGTTTTAACTTGTCAAGTAAACTGATTTCTTACGAGTGTAGGCATTTCATAGGCATGAGGTGTGCCTTGGATGTTTGAAAAATCACATTGTTTCCTAAGGAAACTAAACTTTGGAAGGTAAGAGTAATAAAAAGGCTTTGAAGGAATATCAGCAGGTCTCCAAGGAATCAGGTAGAAAGATTCTTCCCCATCTCACACCAGAATAAGTTCTAAGTAGATTACCGTGAAACTCCAGCATGTGGTAAAAATCTTCCTAATGACAAACAAACCATTTCTTACCAAGCAAACTACCAGATACATCCAACAAATCAGTGGAAAACTGAAGGGACTTTTAACATTATAAGATATATAGTATGCCCTTGCTATTATAGGTCTGGGGAAATGGAGAAGAAAAACAGAGGTCTTGTACACAACTTCCCTTTTTAAACTATGACTTAAAGGGGACATCGTCCATCCCCAACACACAAACCGTTTTTGGCATTCAAATGGTCTTTAAACAAGCACTTTTCAAAGAATTAAGGGAGTCTGAATAGATGTTAATTTACACCATGCCTTCCCTCCTGCCTACAGGCCATTAACAGGCTCAAAATAATTACTCTCTTCAGCAGCTCAGAAAGACCTCGGTTTACAGAGGTAACGGCCACCCCACCCCCCCTGACACCCCTAAACCCCTATCTTCTTGAAGGAGAATATGTGCGATGATCTGGTCTGCAGCTCACTGCAGGCATTTCCCTCCTCACAATTTACCAGTCATCGGTTTCGCTGTTGACTGTAATTCCTTACTGTAGCCTCTCATTTAGATCTGCTCCTTTAGACCAGTGCCCAAGTGCTTAAAATATTTTTTTTTTCACCTCCTAATGAAAATCTGGATTCCCTCGTCAGGCTAAAAGCCTTCAGTATCGATGCAACTCTGGGGTGAGAGCTCCCGTGCAGGTCCGGAGAAGCCTTCTACCGGCAACACTTGGGCTCGGTTCACCGGTTGTGCCCCCCTCCCCCGCCCGCACAGCTGCGCTAGGAATTCGGCAACGCTAGCCGCCGGATTAGTTCGAGTCCCGCGGCTTGGCTAAAGTGACACATTTTTCCCCTTCCTTCACACATGTGGCAGGTCTCACTGCATTAAAGCCATCCTCTGCCGGACCCCAGTCCAGGTCCGGAGTCTACTGATGCCCCCGCCACACCACGCTCATCCTTTACCTGAGGAGAGGGCCGATACCAGCATCCCTCCAGGCGGGAAACAAAGGCAGAGACGAGGCTGCCAGATGGGCAACTCCCTTCGGGCGGACTCATTACCGTGGTGAGGATAGGAAGGTGCATTTGGAGGCTAGGAAAAGGGAAACCAAGGCACCCAACCAGGGTGGCTGACTGCGAGTCTGCATCCTTCCCGAAACAGAGCTCCCGGGGCGGACCCCAGCCTTCCCCCTCCACCCTGCCCAGTCCTGCCCAACCCGATAGTACCGACTAGCCGCGCTAGGAGCAGGGGGCAGCCCCGGAGAGGCGCTTACCTCAGGAGAAGCGCTCCGGCTCCCTCCGACGGCTCCAGGAGAAAGCAGCCCCGCCGCTCGCGCACGCGCACTCGCGCTCTCGTGGCTTCGCGCCCCCGCGCGCGCCTCTCCGACCGGGCTCTGGCCCGCCCCAGCCCTGTCCGTCAGAATCTACGAGAACCAATCCGGTAAGAAGAGAGGCCCGGCGCCAGTCACGTGGTCTGACCAGCCAATCACCAAATTGCCCTCGGCAGCACCCGCTCCGATGTCCCTGGGGGTTCGGTTGCTACCGAGCCGAGCCAGTGCGAAGCGGGCACAAAGAGCTGAATCTGTTTTCTAGAGCTGTTTTTGCTCAATGAATAAATACGTCATTTGATATTTGAAATTCTAAATATTAATAGCAATCACCTGGGTATCTTGTTAAAAGCAGTATTCTGATCCAGTAAATCTGGAATGGAAACCCGAGATTCTGCCTCTCTAACAAGCTCCAGATGGTGATGATTCTCCTGATCTGAGGACCACGCTTTGAGTAGCAAGATTTTAAGGGCACCTGTCAGAAAATCAGCCCTTGTTCTTTGTTATCTAAAAGTTTCATGACCTTTTCTTTTCCTTCATTCGGTGATGTTAAGCATTACAGGGACTGGGTACACATGGGGTGTTTGGGCACCGGCTGAGGGAAAGTGTGTTTAATTCCCCCATCGCCTACCCCTAGTTTATGGGGCAGTAATCTCTGCCAACTTGATGGTTGGAATGTGGAAACCAGAAGTAGTAGAGAACACTAGATTTACTTTCATTCTGAAGCATTTAGCATTTGTGTCTCAGTGGCACTGTGCTAGACCCTCAGTCAGAAAGCGATGTAAGTAATTTTTGCCTTCTGGAAATTTACATTCTGTCATAGAACTATACAAGCAAACTCAGGAAGAAACACATAGGAAAAACATGCAGGGAGATATCCCTCTCAACATCTTGAACAATTCAGGCATGTCAGGAAGGTTGTAAAAGAACCTTAGGAATCTTTAAAATTGCCCAGACATCCTTCTGTCTGTAATACCAGCATATAGAAGTCAGGAAGTCCATTGCCTCTGCCATCTCTCAGAACTTGACCTAACCCTAAATCTGTTCAGACCTGCCAGCCACAACCTTTGCCCTTCAGCATAGTCAAATTCAAATTACCTAGCCTGTAGTGCATACCAAGGTGATTAAAATGCCTAAGTGCTAAATTCCCCAAAACCTTCTTTCCCCAGCTCTACTGACCAGGTGGTATGACAATGTGTCAACCAGTTTTCTATCCTATTCATCAAGATGATCAAACTGCAACTTAGAGAAAACTTCACCTTTCGGTGTGTCTTGGGCCTCTCTGGCTTATCAACTCCAGAAGTGAAACCCCTTTAGCAATCTTACACATTGCTTATCACAGTGTCTGTATCAGAGATGGCTTAGCACAAAATCCAGAGTTACAGCCAATACATGGAACCTAGCACAACAATGGTTGTGGGTATATCAGGAATAAAGAAATATCTAATCAAGAAGAATCTATTTAAAAGCCTCAAAATTTCTTTTGCTATCATTAAACCACTATATCTCAAGTCTGGCTGCACATTAAATCTTTCAAGGAAATGGACTTTTGGGCACTGTGCATAAAGATTCTGACTGGGGTAAGGAGTGGAGCCTCAGCAATTGTAGGTTCTAAAAGATCTACAGGTGGTTTGTATCTAGCCTTGCTTGAGAAAACTGGCATAAGCTGCCAGGTTGATGGATTCATTCTTTAACTAGGGGGAACCAACTTTACAACACAAATCACTACTGACATAAAGACTCTGACAAGAGGAAAGTTGCCACATAATTTGTGAGAATAGATTCTTTTTATCACGGGTAATAGATACTCCAAGCCTATTGAGCGGAACAAATTTAAAAGCAATATCCACAACTAGGTTTAATTCCAGTTGATTAAATTTTTTTAAAAAAGAACCTATCACTTTTTAGCCACACTAAACTAATCAACTCTGTTAATATCGTCACATGTTTTATGCTCTTCTTAACTAAAAGGAAATTTCTTTGTGAGCATTATTAAGAGTTAATCTCTGAGGTTGCCCCAAAGTGCAACATAATCACCTGGAGTACTTGTTAAAATGCAGATTCCCAGCAGCCCCCACCCTACTGAGCTTCCTTTAGCCTCTCCTGTAACAATTCTGAAGCTACACTAAGTTACATTTGAGTCCAAGTGGTACCTCCTGATACAGAAAATATGCATTATAGGCAAACCCTCAAGTAAAATAGATGTGCTATTAGTTTAGTTTGACATGCTAGCTAAATAAGTCTTATTTTATTTTAAAGAATTCCAAAAGATTCTTGATTCTTTTTCCTGGGTTTTTGCCAAATTCTGTCATTTTGTGAAATAAAGAGATTAGTGACTGGATTTTAGAGAGCTGTTGTTGCACAGAGCTTTTCTCTGGAGTGGTATTTGCAGTAGTGGGGTATGACCTAGTTTTTAAAAGAATGAGGTCCCCTCAGAACACTGTCAGTAAGAACCACCTTGCTCAAAAGTGACTTTATTTGTCACATCAGAAAAATGGAAGCCTAATGTAGGGGCCAGCAAAGTAGATTTCCTCCTGCTCTGACACTTCCAAAAATATATTTCACAGCATTCCAGTGGGGGAGAAATTTTTCTCACCTTGTAAACTTGTAGCTTTATCTACTGAGTAAAATAAGGACAGTTTTCACTGATATTTAACTAGCGTGAATAATGTAAATTTTTAACAAGAAAAAAAGCATTTATTTTTCTCTTTGTGACTGTCATCATTAAAAAAAACAAAAGGCAACAAGAAACAGAAATTCTTGCTTGAGGTTAAGAATTTAAAAAAAGAACATCCAGGCTGTCATTCATTTTTCTGTTTCTCAGTCGGCCTACCTCACATACATAAACTGGCTATCCTCCCATCCAAGTACTAACCAGGCCCCACCCTGCACATTTCTGCAAAGAAGACATCCAGATGGCCAACAGACACATGCAAAAGTGCTCCACATCACTGGGCATCAGGGAAATACAAATCAAAACCACAATGAGATACCACCTCACACCAGTCAGAATGGCTAAAATGAACAAGTCAGGAAATGACAGATGCTGGTGAGGATGTGGTGAAAGGGGAACCCTCCTACACTGTTGGTGGGAATGCAAGCTGGAGCAACCACTCTGGAAAACAGCATGGAGGTTCCTCAAAAAATTGAAAATAGAGCTACCTTATGACCCAGCAATTGCACTCCTGGGTATTTACCCTAAAGATACAAACGTAGTGATCCGAAGGGGCACGTGTACCCGAATGTTTATAGCAGCAAAGTCCACAATAGCCAAGTCATGGAAAGAACCTAGATGTCCATCAACAGATGAATGGATAAAGAAGATGTGGTATACATATACAATGGAATACTATGCAGCCATCAAAAGAAATGAAATCTTACCATTTGCGACGACATGGATGGAACTAGAGCGTATTATGCTTAGCGAAATAAGTCAACTGGAGAAAGACAACTATCACATGATCTCCCTGATATGAGGAAGTGGAGATGCAACAGGGGTGGGGGTTAAGGTGGTAGGAAAAGAAAAAATGAAACAAGATGAGATCGGGAAGGAGACAAACCAAAAGAGACTCTTAATGTCATAAAACAAACTGAGGGGTGTGGGGGGGGAGAGGGGTTGGGAGAGGGTGGTGGGGTTACATTATATGTTTAAATAAAAAAGCTTAAAGAGGGACGCCTGGGTGGCTCAGTTGGTTAAGCCGCTGCCTTCAGCTCAGGTCATGATCCCAGGGTCCTGGGATCGAGTCCTGCATCAGGCTCTTTGCTTGGCAGGGAGCCTGCTTCTCTCTCCGCCTCTGCCTGCCACTCTGCCTGCTTGTGTGCTCTCTCTCTCTCTGATAAATAAAATCTTTAAAAAAAAAAAAAGCTTAAAGAAAAAAATGTGTATATGATAACAAATACATTGATATGATATGCCTCTCCATACCACAACTTAAGAAACAAAAATTTTAGGGGCTCCTGGGTGGCTTGGTTGGTTGGGACACTGCCTTCGGCTCGGGTCATGATCCCAGAGTACTGGGATCAAGTCCCGCATCAGGCTCCCAGCTCCATGGGGAGTCTGTTTCTCCCTCTGACCTTCTCCCCTCTTATGTTCTCTCTCTCACTCTCTCTCTTTCAAATGAATAAATAAAATCTTTTTAAAAAAAGAAATAAAAATTTTAATACAAAGTGCACTTGTATTGTTCCCAATAAATTGATTGTTTTCAATGAAGGTATCACACTTAGCAAGCTTAGCTACAAAAGAGAGACAATGGTTTATGGAAAGAAATACCATATTGTATGCATATAATAGAAAACAAATGTAAATGGGTAAAATTTTTATTGAATATTTGGAAGTTCCCAAAATTATAGAAGAAAAAGATAACAGCGCTGGAAATTTCAACTGGTCCAACAGCTGTGTTTTACAATTACAAAAATGAACCTGGGAAGCAGATAACTTTTACAAAACAATACCAACAGTTTGGAGCCAACAGGTGAAGGCATCAGGTTTTCATTCACTTAATGAAAACACTAAATGTCCTCTTCTTTTAGCTAATTTTAAGAGAAACAAGCCATAACAATTCACAATAAAAAGTGTTATGTTGTAAGTGAGGCTCATAAAACTATGAGAAATCACATAGAAGGAGCACCAATTCTGACTGCTGAAATCAGAGAAGGTATTCTGTAAGAAGTGATGCCTGAGCAGAATTCCAAAGAACTAGTAGGAGTTAGCCTGCAAAGGGCTAGAGGCTGGGCACTCCAGGACTGGCAATAGCCCACACAAGAGTGTAGAACACTGGGGACGAGAAAATAGTTTAATTTGACTAGATGTGAAAGGGGGAGGAGGATGACTGAAGAGGAAAAGACCAGAATGAGAGGATGAAAATGCATAATATGCCATTCCTTCCTCTCGCAGTCAACTCTATCTAGTGATTATGAGTAGAATCTAGGACCAAATCCCAGTTCTTTCACTTACTACTTGTGTAAACCTGGACAATTTGGCCCTTGGAAGGTATTCAATAAATGACTGCACAGTTTTCTCATCTGTAAAATGGAAATAATGGCAATACAAGTACTTGTCTCTTACAAGTTAATGAGGTAATTAAATAATATAAAGTGCTTAAGGAATGTGTGGTGTGTAGGAAGTGCTAAATAAATGTTAGCTATTAGTAATAATCTCCTGAACCTGGATGTGGCCTCAGACTCCTTCTCAACAGTGTTACTAGTTTCCAACTTCAACTAATCAGAATGGAACCCAGAGGGATACCACTCTGCCCCTCCTAGTGCCTAACACGATTCTGATTCAGAGTTCCACAACCTAGTGCTGCTCACCTGTACTAATTCTTGTACATATTTAAGCAAGTTCTCTATGAAAAAAATGTCCCTCTCAGTCCAACACCAAGTCACAAACACACACACCCAGCAGTTGACACAACTAAATATTTTCTTGAGCATTTAAAGAGATTATTTTCACTGTTTTTTGGGGGGGATTTTTTTAAAAATATTTTATTTATATATTTGACAGACCGAGATCACAAGTAGGCAGAGAGGCAGGTGGAGAAAGAGAGAGGGAGGAGAAAGCAGGCTCCCTGCTGAGCAGAGAGCCTGATGCGGGGCTCGATCCCAGGACCCCGAGATCATGACCCGAGCTGAAGGCAGCGGCTTTAACCCACTGAGCCACCCAGGAGCCCCTGGGGGGGATTTTTAATAGAACACATCATACTCTAAGATGTTTGGATTTTTGTCCCTTATATATATTACTTCTCACTTGCTCACACTCAAGTTTATATGCCATTTCTATAGCTATACCTAACAGACTTCTGAACTGTATTTCCACCAGCTTTCCCTTCCTATGCAGAAGAGCTTAGCATCCTCTATGAAGACACAATATTGGAGTATGTAGCTTCTGCCAAAGGATTTCTAAAAATTCTACAGATTAGTTCCTGGGCCTGGCACTGGTTCACACATGCATTCATTTCCACTCCGAAACATCTCTGGGGTTCTCTATGGTGAGTAAGAACTAAACTAGATAACAAGGAGACACAGAGCCAAGAGAACAGGGGTGGTTTCCATTTGGGGAAAGCTTACTATCCTCTGCCTATCCTTCAAGCCCTATCCTCTGGACTGAGAAGCTCTGCTAGCCCTGGGCTGGAGACTGTTCATGCCCAATCAACATCCCCCTTGGATCCCTTCCACCAGCTCTGTGCTCTCATCCAAGAGCCTCCACTCCCTTTGCTACAATCTTCAGAGGATTACCTTTGACATTGGAGCCAACTCACCTATAGGAGACAAAAGTGCCCGAGAGTGACATCACCCTGTTGGGCAGCCCACAGCCAATGACTAGCAGGTATACACATATAAAAATGCAGCTCCATTACTTCAAAGTGTAACACACTGTGCAGTGTAATTTATACTACAGAACTCCCTAGATCAGGCTGAATCTGTTGCTTGAAATCCCACACTTACCTGGTTCTTATGAGTTCCTCCTAGGAACACTTCCTTATAAATCACGAGCACCTGAATGCTTGGCTCAGCGTCTACTTCTGGGAGTACTCAACCAATTGGCCACTCATTTGCTTACTATTAAGGTATAGCATTCATCCCACTATATTTACTTAGTCGAAGTCAAGTGGTATACTCTATATTACATTGAGTACATTGTATGAGGACAGAGACCATGATTCATTCATCTTTGAAGACCCCAGGTCATGGCACATAATTGGAGTTCAGTATATCTCTGCTGAATTGACTTGTGCTAAATGTCTTTGGCATATCTAACCATCTCCACCCATCACTAGCCACTTCTCTGATCTTATCCCCACCTCTCTGTCCCCTGATATTTGGCTCTAGCCACACTGGCCTTCTTAACTCTTCCTCAAATATAATAAATCCACTCTTGTCTCTGGCTGGAGTGCTCAGCTATGGCTGCCCTCCTCCCCTCACCTTGCATCTACAGGGGGACCTCTGTCCCTCATTGAATTTGGGTGTCTGCTCAAAAGATTCTTGTCAGAAAACCCTTCCTTATAGTCAAGTAATCTCAAGCAGCACTCCCTCCTATAACTGATGCTCTCTAACCTAGTCTTTCTCAACTAGGGTTCTATGACAGTGTAATCCTTACAGAAAATGATTTTGATAATGGTTTTTTCCCATTTCCCAAGGATGGTACACAGCTGGTATCACTCAAGCTGCAGCACAGAGAAGATAATTCATTGTATATAAGGTGTTCCTTAGGGTATTAGTGTTTAATTCTCTGGTAGAACTGATAGACAAGGGCTGCTCTGAACTATCATCTGACTTTTTTTTTCTTCTTAGCTCTTATCAACACCTGACAAATTATTTCTTGTTGCCCCACCCCACCCCTCATTAGAATTTGAATTTTTATTCCAGTCCTTGTTTATTCCTAGTGTCTCGAACTGGTACATAACAGTACTAAAATAATATTTGTAGAATAAGCTTCACAGGATAGATTTATCTTATAACTTTTCATCAATAAAAACAATTCATGTTGGGGTGCCTGGGTGGCTCAGTCAGTTAAACATCTACCTTCGGCTCAGGTCATGATCCCAGGGTCCTAAGGCTCTCTGCTCAGTGGGGAGCCTACTTCTCCCTCTCCCGTTGCCTGCTGCTCCTCCTGCTTGTTCTCTCTCTCTCTGTCAAATAAATAAATAAAATAATAATTTTTAACAAACCCAATTCATGTTAAAATATCTATGTATAGAAAAACGTATGTTATAGATTACCCAAGTGAAATGATGAGACAGAAAATGTTAAATGGAATTGGGAAAGCTGAAAAAAATTGTTCAGATAATAGTAATAAAAGGTTCTAATTATCCACATACAAAGTAATCAACTGCTCAATCAGGATGAGAGATACGGGGGCCTGGAGGTGGGGAGTGGGGAGCAGGTAGGGATGGGGCTGGATGTTAATAAATTGAGTATGCTCTCTAAATCTCACAAGGAAGGCAAATAGAGGGAACTTTCATCCAAACAGGATCAAAATGGACCCAAGAGATTGCTGTGGGTGAGCCACTAAGCAAAGTTAATAACATAATTAAATTCTATATCCTCATGGGAACAGGGAAAACCAAGAAACACATCCCATACAATCTAAATTTTTAAAAGGGAAATATGATAAATAGAAGCCCCATTTAGAAGGCAACTGAAAGGAAGGACTTTGAAAAGTCAATAACCCACAAGAAAAGCCTATAGTCTTTGTTGTTGTTTGCCTTCCATGAAAAGCATATACCAACGAATGAAAATAACAAGCATCCAAGGTAGAACTAAAAAGAGAACTGCTAGCTAGAGCCATAAAAATTATCAGAGGAAAAAAGAGGGCATTTCCCCTAAATTGGTAAAGGAGCTCATGTGAGGCAAACAAAGAATAACAACTATAAGAAAAACACTCTGAAGAGCACCTGAAACCAATAAAAGATTATTTTAACATGTCAAAGGAAGGAAGTCAATCAAAGAGTAAGTGGAGTCCTTTGATCTTGTTGGGATAAAGGATTTGCTCAAGAATGGAAAGAGGCATATGTCACAGGCTAAATTATTTGCTGCAAATTAAGATACTGAAACAATAATATAGAGACTTCCTTTCCTAGGATATCCACAAAGATGGACTAGTTAGAATTATTTGATTATAACAGTTACCAGGTACTCAGGATACTTTGCAAGGCTGAGCAAAATCAATGTGCACAAATCATTAAGACTGAGGCATGGAGAACCTGTTGACTCACGTGGGTGACTCGTGTATACAAATGTGTAGCTGTTGACCATTCATGTTCAGGGGCTCAGAAGAGAACTGAAAAAAGATAATCCCAAAGATTATTCTGTTTAAATATTCAATGATTTTTACTTTTTAAATTTTTTTAATCTTCATTATTTTTTAAATTTTATTTTATTTTTTCAGTTTCCCAAGATTCATGGTTTATGCACCACACCTAGTGCTCCATGCAGTACATGCCCTCCTTAATATCCACTACCAGGCTTACGCCCCCCACCATCTTCCCTTCCCAAACCCTCAGTTTGTTTCTGAGTCCACAGTCTCTCATGGTTCATCTCCTCCTCCGATTTAATGATTTTTAATCTCAATTATAGTCTCCATGACTTTGCCTGATTTAAAATACCTTAATGAAATGACTATTTGAGTATACCTGATAAAAATTACACATGGCCATGTTCTTTCTATTGCTTCTTATCTCCCTTGACACTACCACCTGTGAATTTATTGGCCATTTACAGGAAGTTACAGGTTAAAAACATTCTGAAAGCCTAGAACAGAGTGAGCATTTAATAAATGTTACCTACTTTAAAATTGTTTTTGTTTTCAGTTTTTTTTTCAGGGGCACCTGGGTGGCTCTTTTGATTAAGCTTCCCACTCTTGATTTCAGCTCAGGACATGCTGAGCTCAGAGCCTGCTTGAGTTTCTTTATCTCCTTCTGCCCATTCCCCCTACACACTCACTCTCTCTTTAAAAACAAACAAACAAAACCACAACTTTTTTTTAGTTCTTTTTAGTGAATAAAAATATAAAAACCAGATAAAATAAATTATTTTGCTTCATCTTTATTTTTTTCCTTGTTTGTATTGAGCTCCTCCTGAAATTTCAACAGCCATCTCCTGCTACATAAGCAACAGTCCTCTGACAAAAGTTTCTACTAACAAAGGACCCAAAACATGGCCCTCATACATTCTTATAGCTATTTATGCTTAAGAGCTCTATGGTTATAATTCCTCCCAAGAGCACCTAGGGGTAGCTAAAGCCATATTCTCCCATTAGGAAAAATATTCAGGTCTTCTGCTTTCAAAGATTAAAAAAAAAAAATCGTGGGGCGCCTGGGTGGCTCAGTGGGTTAAAGCCTCTGCCTTCAGCTCGGGTCATGATCCCAGGGTCCTGGGATCGAACCCCACATCCGGCTCTCTGCTCGGCAGGGAAGTCTGCTTCCTCCTCTCTCTCTGCCTGCTTCTCTGCCTGCTTGTGATCTCCGTCTGTCAAATAAATAAATAAAATCTTTAAAAAAAAAAAAATCGTGTTCTTTTGGCTAGAGCCCTTTCTGCATTGCTACATTTGCCTGTGTTTCTTAAGGTTAGAAGTGGTTTCAAAGAGGGCTCTGGACCCAGCCCAGTGCTTTTGACAAGGGTTTTGATTTCCATAGTCCAAGATCTCTCCTTTGTCAAATAGCCTCATTGTACACACATTTTCTATTAAAACCACAAACTAGGACTAACGTTTCCCACCTCAAAGACATAATTAGAAATTAGCTTTAGAGAAGTACTTTACTAATTTCCTTCAGTTTACTCTTACAATATACCTCTGCTCGAAATGTTACGATGGCCATTACCAAGACACCCATCTCCCAAGTCTGGGTTCAGCACCTCTCCTCTGAGCCCTCATAGCTACCCTACATGTTCTCTAACATGGCCTCTGTCACACCTTATTATAGTTCATCATTCAGTGATTCATCACACCCACTAGACTAAGTCCTGTGAGGGCAAGGATCATTTATATCTTGTCCTTCACTGGACAAGAACAATGGCCCCTAGAACAATGCCTGGTATAAAGCAGGGTCTCAGTAACCATTTCTTAAATGAATGGAAGCTCTCATTCTCAGAATCCCCCCCTCTACTTCTGTGGGTATCTCTGCTGATTCCACTCTGAACTGGACAATTGCCATCACCGATTAGTAAGGTCTATCATTAACATTCCTTTGTTTCTTTTCCTTTCTGGGCTGTGTTCTCTCTGCTAACACATGCATGTATAAATATTTAAATTCTCTCAGATTAAATTATTTTCTCTAGTCTCACATTTCTTCCTTTCCCCTTGCTAATTTTAGTAAGATCATCAAACCTAGGTAGTGTTACTTCAAATATGAGCACTTGTACCTTGTACACATTGCCAGTGATTGTATTACAGTAGCCATTCATTTAGCAAGCAAAAAAGCAATATAACAAGATACTCTCCGTAGTCCATTCCTTTACATTTGTTTTTCCAATTCTAAGTAGAAATTACCTTTCAAATATTATGTCAGTGGAAACTTGAATGTGCATCAGAATCACCCAGAGGGCTTGTGGAAACAAAATTGTTGGACCTTACCCAGAATGTCTGATTTAGTAGGTTTCAGATGAGGGCTGAGTATGCATATTTTAACAAGTTTCTAGTTGAGGCTGATGCCTTTGCCTAAGTGCCACACTTCAGAAATACTGTCATGTGTCATTAAGTGACAAACTCAAAAATAATATAAGAAAAAATAATCAACAAATTAATCCAAAGTTTATGTACAAAAGGAATTGCTCTATGTAATTGGTTATGACCAAAGGAGTATCCTCATTCTAGGATGTCAATCCAATGTGTCATTATAGCTCAAATGATCAGCTGGTATTGAATATCATTCAAAAGAGACATATTTTTCTTTCTAATAAAACTTTGTGTACCTCCATCTTCCAAAATTCAAAAAAGCTACAGTGGCCCTTGAAAAAGTGCTCGGAAGGGCAGCTGGGCTGATAGAAATCAAGAGTGCCACTGGAGGTTGCTTTATAAAGCCAAACAAAGGGAAGTGAGAGATTTTCTCATTTGAGAATGATAAAAGCTAAAAGTTAAGACAATCAAAGCCTCTAACATTAGGAGCAGTGTACAGAGATTGATAACCTAATTCTGAAGTCCTGGAATGCAGAGGATCCTTTGAAACTTGAGTTTAGGGTGGTTTATGAAGAAAGTACTACTTCATTCAATGGGTATAATTTCTGGTACTTATAACGCCTGAATGAATATGGAAAATAAAGATAATCAAAATATATTTTCTCAAGTATATAAATAATAAAATAATACATTGTTAGCTTTTCATGGCCCACAGAAGGACGGACTGCTTATCTGCCTATCACATGGCTCTTGTGCTGCCTTTGGTAAAAGAATATGGTGAATACTCCCTGAGTTTCGCCTTATGACACAGTTTTAACACTTAAGACCAGATGCGCAATTTAACCTTTAGACTTCACATGGTCCACTTCACCTTGAAGTATCACCTGTGATTTAAATTCAGGACCAGTAACAAAAAAAAAAA
>RCUC01133357.1:0-30731 GCA_003697995.1 Taxidea taxus jeffersonii | reverse complement strand
GAAACAAGCTCTTTGGAGTTTAAGATAGTAAATAAATAAAATCCTGAGTTTCTCTGTTATTTAATGTACTCTGTGTTTAAAATTTGATAAGGTGAAATAAGCCATCATCAACCCCTACCTCTGGGGGATCTCCCTGTTGTCAGTCCAGTGGAACTGGTGCCTCAGGATAGAAATCTTCCAGTCACACTTCTTAGTACTTGAGTAACAATACTTCTTGTTGCCAAAGAATCTCTCCTGGTTAAGAATTGCTGCTGATAGTAACGTTTGATTCCTGTATTAACCTCCTCTTTGAAAGAAGCCTCAGCCTTGCAGTAACTCAAAAGTGAAAAAATTCTTTGGAAATTTCCTGGGGCACCTGGGTGGCTCAGTGGGTTATAGCCTCTGCCTTCGGCTCAGGTCATGATCCCAGATTCCTGGGATCGAGCCCCGCATCGGGCTCTCTGCTCAGCGGGGAGCCTGCTCCGTCCCCCCCCCACCCCGCCTGCCTCTCTGCCTACTTGTGATTTCTGTCTGTCAAGTAAATAAACAAAATCTTTAAAAAAAAAAAAAAAAAAAAAGAAAGAAATTTCCAGTGAAGGGGCACCTGGGTAGCTCGGTCAGTTAAGTGTCTGCCTTCAGCTCAGGTCATGATCCCAGGGTCCTGGGATTGATCCCCACACTGGGATCCCTGCTTGGCAGGGAGCCTGCCTCTCCCTCTGCCTGCTGCTCCCCCTGCTTGTGCTTGCTCCCTTTCTCTCTCTCTCAAATAAATAAATAAAATCTTTTTAAAAAAAGAAATTTCCAATGAAATACTGTGAGGTTTTTGTTTGTTTGCCATCACAAAGCCAATTCATGCTAGAGCCCATTTCCTCGTCCATAGTTTTCCCTGATCCCACACTAATAAGGAGCCATTTGTTTTCACTCCAGTTTTCAGGATTTGGAAATCTGTTATTCACAGCAGATTCAGTCCCAGGCAAGCCATTTTTCTGAGGCTCAGCTCTGGCTCTCATAAGACTCTGGAAAGAATATAGAAAATTTGCACAATTGGCTGTTGGTCAACTCTAAAGGAAGACACATCACCTTTCTTTTTTCTTTTAGGAAAAAAAATTAGGTTAAAAAAAAAAAAGCTTCCCACCCACATTTGCTATGCTGTTTTACCCCTGTTTATTTAGGAAATGCCACATGAAAAGAATTACTTATTGCACCTTTAAGCTCTAGACAGGAAATAAGGTTTCTGCTTCATGGTAGGTCATGTTTTGGGTAGAACCACATATGTGCAGAGTGCGAAGCATAGCCATTGCAGAGCCTTCGTTTTGAGCTTCCGTTCTGGCTAATGGAAAAAGAAAAGGGAACTGTTGCCTATGCATCCTTTCTCCTAGTTTGTGTTGATTGGCTTCCATATTCTTAAAGGAGGTAACAAGGGCCCAGAATGTCCATAGATATGCAAATCAAAACCACAGATGATTTTGCCAGAGAAGATATGCAAATGCCCAGTAAGCACATGAAAGCATGCTCCACAGATTAGTCATGGGGAAAATGCAAGTTGAATTCATGATGAGATACCCCTTCACACCCACAAGGATGATTATGATCAAAAAGATGTACAATCACAGTGTTGAAAAGGATATGGAAAAAATGGAACATTCATACATTGCTGGTGAGCATGGAAAATGGTGCAGCCACTTAGGAAAATAATTTGGCCATTCCTCAAAAGGCAGTTACTATATGACCCAGCAATTCTACTCCTAGACATATACCCAAGAGAAATGAGAACCTATCTGTACACAAAAACATGTCCACAGATACTCATAACAATACTCATAACAATATTATTCAAAATAGCCAAGAAATGGGAAGAACCCAAATGCCCATCAACTTTGAATGCATAAACAAAATGTGGTAGGTCCATGTAACAATATTGATCAGCCACAAAAAAACCTGAAGTATTGATATAGGCTACAACACAGATGAACCCTGAAAACGTTTTGCTGAAAGAAGCCAGACACAAAAGATCACATATGGTATGAATTCATTTATATGAAATATCCAGAAGAGGCAAATCCACAGACATATAAAATAGGTTAGCAGTTGTCAGGGTATGGATGTAGGGGGAATGGGGAATGACTGCTAATGAATACGGATTTCTTTTGGAGATGATGAAAATGTTCTGGAGTTAGATAGTGGCAATGATCTCACAATCTTGTAAATATACTAAAAACCACTGAATTGGACACTTTAATGGATTTTTTGGTGGGCAAATTGTATCTCAATTAAAAAAAAAAAACATGGCGCCTGGGTGGCACAGTTGGTTAGGTGTCCAACTCTTGATTTCAGCTCAGGTCATGATCTCAGAATTCAGGGGATTGAGCCCCGTGTGGGGCTTTGCACTCAGCATGGAGTCTGCTTGGGATTCTCTCTCTCCCTCTTCCTCTGCCCCTCCCCTTGCTTGTGCGCACGCGTTCTTTCTCTCTTTCTCTCTCTCAATAAATAAAATATTTTTTTAAAAAACCCACAAATTATTTCACATGCACTAGAATCTGGTTAAAACAAAAGACAGTGACAGGTGTTGATGGTGTGGAGAAATCAGAACTGCCCTCATTGTTGGTGGGATTCTAAAATGATACAGCTCCTTTGGAAAACAGTTGGGTAGTTCCTCAAAATATTAAGTATAGAGTTAGCATATAATTCAGGAATTCCACTCCTAGATAGTTACCCAAAAGAAAAAAAAAATATCAACACAAAGACTTATAAATGAAAATTTACAGCAACTTCATTTGTGACAGTCAAAAACTAGAAACAGTGGAATACTCCTCAGCAATAAAAGGGAAGGAGCTCCTGATTCATGGAGCAACAGTGACAAATCTCAGAAACATCATGATTTGTGAAAGCCAGAAACCAAAGACTACATGTTGTTGGAGTCCATATATACGAAGCTTCTAGAAAAGGCAAAACTATAGACAGAAAGTTATCAGTGATTGCCTGTGGTTGGGGATGAGAGTGGCAACGACAACCCAGCAAGAGGGAATTCTTTGTGGTGATGGAAAATGTTCTAAAACTGGACTGTGGTGATTGGTTGCACAACGGTTTAAATTTACTAAGACTCTGTGAATGATAGACTTTAAATGGGTGGATTTTAGGGCATGTAAATTATACTTCAAAAATCTGTTTTAAAAAGTCAGTAGTCTAGGACTCAGGATATAGTTGAACCACACACACACACACAACACAAAAAGAAAAACAACCCTTTCTCTCTCTCCACCGTAGACCCGTCCTCCCACTGACTTGAGCTTTAACTTTGATGCCAACAAACAACAAAGACAGCTGATTGCAGAACTGGAAAACAAAAACAGGTAAGAATGCAGAGGTCAAGCCAGCTTCTCAAGTCCAAGATCATCACGTGAGTATCTAATTCTCATTTTCCTTGTGGATTAGCTGACTTTTGACTGTAGAGGAAGATCCTGCTTCAGTGAATATAGGCCAGAACGCACTCATGGGAATGCCCCTACCCCAATTTGTAGTTCTCTGCATGTCGTACATTCTGATAGCCACAGCCTTGCTCGCGGGCCCTCAGGTGGGTTCTTTACCCCAGTGCCTTCTCCCACCACCAGTTCCCCGCCCATGATTCTCTTTTCCACTCCATCCCCCTTTTGCTCCGTCTAGTCATCTTATCCTGGCCGACTGTGTTGTGTGTGTCTGTCTGGTCTCTCACCACAAAGCCATTTAAAGACACAGAGGAGGGCGCCCGGGTGGCTCAGTTGGGTAAGCGTCTGCCTTCGGCTCAAGTCATGACCCCAGGGTCCCGGGATTGAGCCCCGCATCAGGCTCCCTGCTCTGCGGGGAGACTGCTTCTCCCTCGGCCTCCTGCTCCCCCTGCCTGTGCGCTCTCTCTCTCAAATAGATAAATGCAACCAAATAAATAAATGGAGGAAGGCAGGCAGGCATGGAGACCAGACAGCATACCCGTATGCCCTGAGAGGCAGAAACCAGGACAAGGAGATCGGATGTAACATAACAGGCATGGGAAGAAGAAATGGCAGCTGTTGTCACTCAGTGGCTCAAGAAAAAGAAGAGAAACAAAGATGGGGGTGGGGGTCGGGGATATGGGGGTTGGGGAGTACGAGCGGGGTAGTTAGCATAGGACCCGCATTAGGAGATTGCGGGGAGTTCTTTTTTCTTTTCCCTAGAAACGAACGGACCATTCTAGTGATTGTTTTCCTTTTGTGGAGATTTTTCAAGTTCTTGAGAAGAGTTTTTATATGACTTGCTACCAGAAAGGATTGTTTCATTGAGGAAATACGAAATGCAGCAGTGTTCAGAAGGTGGCTGTTTCACATCTGGGTCATTTGGAAACAGAACAAGCTTGGTAGAGGCCACTGTACTAGCATCAGAAGTCCTGACAGGAAAGAGCGAGCTTTGCAGCCATCTTTCTTGCATCTGTCCTCTCTAGGGAGATCCTGCAAGAGATCCAGCGTCTCCGTTTGGAGCATGAGCAGGCTTCCCAGCCCACCCCAGAGAAGGCGCAGCAGAACCCCACATTGCTGGCCGAGCTGCGGCTGCTGAGGTAAGAAGGGATACTGCACCTCTGTCTGCAGAAGACAGAAGAGGGTCTTGGCAGGATTAGGGCTCTTCTGTCCTACGAGTATATTCTCCTGGTGCCTCATAGAGCAGGACTGTGTTGAGTAAGAAGGGTGCTCTCTACCTCAGACACAAAACCACATGGGAATCCCTTGCACCACGGCTGTGGGATCTTCCCACTTCAACATAAATAGAAACTGTTCCAGTGCTGGGAGACTAAAGGTCACAGGGTCTGACTAGGGGAAGAGAGCAGCTTCAGCCCCCGCTCAGTTGCTATTTTGGAGGGAGTGGAGAAATCTTCTAGAAGAGCATACCATGAAAATGAGCCAATCAAAGTTATTAGGGTCTTATTTCCTATCAGTCTTAGAAAGGTGTGTGTGGGGACGCCTGGGTGGCTCAATGGGTTGAAGCCTCTGCGTTTGGCTCGGGTTGTGATCCTAGGGTCCTGGGATCCAGCCCCATATCTGGCTCCCCACATCTGGCTCTCTGCTCTGTGGGGAGCCTGCTTCCCTCTCTCTCTGTCTCTGTGTGCCTCTCTACCTACTTGTGATCTCTGTCTGTCAAATAAATAAATAAAATCTTAAAAAAAAAAAAAAAAGAAAGAAAGATGTGTGTGTGTACTCTTTGGTAAGTGAAGACATTTTGGACACTAAGTTAGTGACCTGATCTTCACCAGACCTCTAAATTTCCAGAGTGGGTTCTTTCTGTGGAGGTTGTAACATTTGACATTCCACAGTTGATGTTTAATGTGCTATCACCTGGGATTCTGCATGGCTATCCTTTTTTATAAGTTAACATATAATATATTATTAGTTTCAGAGGCAGAGTTCAGTGACTCATCAGTCTTATATAATACCAAGTACTCATTACATCACGTGCCTTCCTTAATGTCCACCACCCAGTTACCCCATCCTCCCATCCCCCTCCCCTCCAGCAACCCTCAGTTTGTTTCCTATGATTAAGAATCTCTTATGGTTTGTCTCCCTCTCTGGTTTCATCTTGTATTTTTCCCTCTCTTCCCCCGTGATCCTCTGTTTCGTTTCTTAAAGTCCACCTATAAGTGAGATCATTTGATAAATAATTGTCTTTCTTTGATTGACTTATTCTGCTTATAGCTGTCCTTTTTCAATTCTTCATTTGGCTTAAGTCATTTAGCTTCCCAACCATGATTTCTTTCCCTAGGGAATGGAGAATATTGTTTTTCTATAACTGTCTTTCTGTCTAGATTTATATCATCAATAAATAAGTCATAAAGAATTAAAACTGCAGATGAAAATCATGAGAGGCGCAGAGATTCCCATTCTTCTGAAAATTCATTTTAGTTTCTATATTTAATTGGGCTTGAGGATTTGATTGCTGTGCCATCCTCTGTTGCATGCCTGGGATGTTAGCAGGTCGGTGCTGCACTAGGAAGTCTGCGAGAAGGCGTGCCGTTGACTCAAGCCCAGTGTAACTCTAAACTCTCAGCATAAGATAGAACCTTCCATTTCCTTACCATGGCTCAGGCGCAAGTAAGTATTTTGTGTCTAGCAAAGCAAAAATGGTCATACTCCAGTCTTAACTATTGCTGGAAGTGGGATTGCTAAAAGTCCTTTATTAACCCAGAGGGGTCTGAAAAATATCAGAGATTTAGTAGGCAAAGGGCTAAATCAAGGAGGGGGGGGTCATGTCATGTAGGCAGCAAGAATTTAACCTAATCCAAGAAGGGTCTAACTCTTGAGAAATCAGGAAGTATTTAATCTCAAAAGCAGCTTCCATTATCATGGAAGAAAGAGGAACTATTTCGGAAGCGTGCAGGATCAGTTGGTTATGCCTACAGTCAAAGCTTGCTGGCTCCTTGCTTCACCCTATAGAGAAAATACCACCAGATGGATTAAACATGAAGACAAAACTTTAAAGCTTTAAAAGAAAATGTAGGGAATGTCCTTTTTTTTTTTTTTTAAAGATTTTATTTATTTCTTAGAGCATGACTGGAATGTGGGGGCAGAAGTAGAGGGGAAGGAAAAAGCAGACTCCCCACTGAGCAGGGAGTCCAATGTGGGGCCTGATCCCAGAACTCTGGGATCATGACCTGAGCGGAAGGCAGGCGCTTAACTAACCATGAAAGTTGTTGGTAAATTCATCTGTATTTATATTAAGAACTTTTGTTTGAAGACATAGAAAGGATAAGGTTCATTCCTAGGTATCTGATCCTTCTGGTTTTGACCAATATGTATGAATCCAGGAGCTGCCAATACCCAGCTAGTTTATACCTACCTATAATGAAAGAAGATGGAGAATTTTGTTCTTAGGGTTAGTGCTTATGAATCCTGACTACTAGGGTTGTCTTTCCCCCTGGGTTATTATTTTTAATGGTATACTCGTTACAATAGCATATATGACAAATGTGTAAGATATGAAGCATAATGATAAAATGAACACACATGAATCCACATCCTACTCATATTGTTAAACACATGTAAGTGCCCCCATTTCCTGGATTCCACCTTCCCCACAGAGCGCACCTCTGTCCAGAGTTTGGTTTATCATTCCTTTGCTTTTTAAGCAGTATTATCAAATATATGTGTATTCTCACATATTAAAGTGTTTAGTTTTATGTTTTGTTTTTTGAGCTTTAGAGAAATGTTATTATATGCGGATAGTGAAACCTTTCCCCCACAGTATTACACTTCAGGACCCTTCCATGTTGTTGCTTGTAGCTGCAGTTCATTCATTTTCACCACATATTATAATTACTTGGTTACGCACAGCGCAGGGAAAGAGCCCTGCATCCAGTCTTAAAAGTAAAAAGAAGAAAGACTTTCTAGAAAATTGAATGAGTCAGTTTCTTTTTATTGTATTTATAACTGCACTAGAAATTTAGGGAATATGAAGACTAGAAAATGATTCCATCTTAAAAATTTATAATATAGTTTTGGAGATGAACATGAAATAATTTTCTAGTCCGTTAACTAATATTATATAGAGTAAGTAGTATGGAAACTATATCGTAAGAAATCTAGGTAGGTGGGGGCTCCTGGATGGCTCAGTCAGATAAGCATCTGCCTTCAGCTCAGGTCATGATCTCAGAGTCCTGGGATCGAGCCCTGCATTGGGCTCTCTGCTCGACAGGGAGTCTACTTCTCCATCTCCCTCTCATCCCGCCCTGCTCATTATCTCCCTCTCTCTCTCAAATAAAAAAATAAAATCTTAAGAAAGAATATAAGTAGGGGGACACCTGGGTGGCTCAGCTGGTTAAGCGGCTGCCTTCGGCTCAGGTCACGATCCCAGGATCCTAGGATCGAGTCCCACATCGGGCTCCTTGCTCAACGGGGAGTCTGCCTCTCCCTCTGCCTGCCACTCTGTCTGCCTGTGCTCGCTCCCGCTCTCTCTCTGACAAATAAATAAATAAAATCTTAAAAAAAAAAAAAAAAAAGAGGGACGCCTGGGTGGCTCAGTTGGTTAAGCAGCTGCCTTCGGCTCAGGTCATGATCCCAGCGTCCTGGGATCGAGTCCCACATCGGGCTCCTTGCTCGGCAGGGAGCCTGCTTCTCCCTCTGCCTCTGTCTGCCTGTGCTCTCTCTCTCTCTTTCTAACAAATAAATAAATAAAATCTTAAAAAAAAAAAAAAAAGAATATAAGTAGGGAAATGCACACACACACACGCTGGAAGCAGTTAGACCCATGGAGGTGGTGGAAGTTGAACTAGACCGTGAAAGGTAAGGATAACGATGGAATCTGAGAGAAAACGTTTCAGGTTAGAAGGAGAGTTGGGGTTCAGCATGATTCCCCGAAAAGCTATGATACATTTCAGACAAGGGAAGGAGTCTTGGAGCTAAGAATTTGTTTCAAGCATCCCTTGCATTAATCTTTAAAGTGCCAGTGATAGAGATAAAATTAGTTAAATAATTGAGACCAGATTCTAGAGAGCCTTATGTGATGGGTGATTGGAAGCCCTCAGAGGATTTCAAACTGCGATTGTGTTAACTTCGCTAGATGTTAACTGGGTACATACTGGAGGCATGATAGTCTCTTAATCATTCAGTACATCCCAAGACTCATCCCCTGACCTCAAGGATTTTGCGTCATGATAGGAATGACAGCAACGCAAGGTAAAAGAAATTAAGTGCCACAGAGAAGCACCAGTTGCTGTGGTGATTAATTAAGTAGGATCTGATACCTGCTGAAGTAATCAGGAGCAGCTTCCTGGGAAGAGCGAGCGACATGTGGGTTGGACACTAAGGAGTGAGTAACATCTGGAAGAAAGGAGGAATGGCTGTGAGTCATGAAATGATAGGATCGGTTTGGGGGAAAGGGAACCATTAACTAGACATCCAGACATGGGAGAGTGTAGAAGGTGAGGCACTAGGGATAGGGACGTAGGTGGGGTCTGGAGCAGCGCTCTCTGACACAGATGTAATGTGAGCCACGTAGGTAATTAAAACTTTGCTAACAACCACAATGAAAAACTGAAAGGAAATAGGTGCCATTAATTTTTTTTTTTTTTAAAGATTTTATTTATTTATTTGTTAGAGAGAGATAGAGCGCGAGCACAGGCAGACAGAGTGGCAGGCAGAGGCAGAGGGAGAAGCAGGCTCCCTGCCAAGCAAAGAGCCCGATGTGGGACTCGATCCCAGGATGCTGGGATCATGACCTGAGCCGAAGGCAGCTGCTTAACCAACTGAGCCACCCAGGCGTCCCATAGGTGCCATTAATTTTAACACTGTCTTTTGCTTAACCTGATTTACCCCAAACATTAGCATATCAACATATAATCAACATTAAAAAATATTAATGAGATATTTTACTTTTTTTTTTCTTCACACTAAGGTTTTGAGATCCAGTGCATCTAATTTAGAGTAGTCATGTCTCAAGTGTTCAGTAGTCATGTGTGGCTAGTGGCTCCTAGAGTGGGCAGCTGAGGCATGGATCGTGCAAGGCAAGAGTTAGGGATGCTAGAAATTCTACTACTGAGATTATTTCATAGGATGATCAAATGAACAGTTTTTCTTTGAGCACCCCTATATAGTTCATAGAACACTTTCATATCTTTTTTGATCCTCAAAATATTGCCATTGTTTGTAATTAGTCCCATTTTAGTGAAGAGAAAATTGAGGCTCTTATAGGGCATGTGGCATGTCCAAGGTTGCAGTATTTAGTAAGTGGTGGCCCTCAAGTCTCCTGATTTCTATTCCACTTCACCGTAATGATGGTATCAGGATTAATCAAGATAGGAGACCTTTGCACATGTGAGGTAAGGTGTGCCTGGATAAAGTGAGAGACATGGGAAGAGAAAAACACATAAATTTCTAGGAATGAATCATCTGAATTGGGTGATGGAGAATAGGGTAGAAGCAGAAAAGTATCAAAGAGGACCGAAGTTTTCAGCCATGACAACTGGAAGAAATCAGGAAAGAGAACCACTTATGGACCACAGTCTTAAGTTTGGTTTAGGACATATTGAGCCAGAATTGACATGAAATCTGTCCTCAGGAACAAGTGAGTTCTCTCAGACACAATTACCCTGATATCAGTCACACTCTTGAAGCTGGCGTCTGGTGCCAAGCAGTTTTCATACACTTTCCCACTATCAGTTTAAATTTGGACTAGTTTTATATATCTTTCTAAATGTGGTATTTGACTTCCTGGGGAATTTTAAAGATCGCCTTAACAATAATATTAATAATACTTTTTCTCTATATTGCTATATCAATATTGTGTGTTTTCCAAAGCATTTTTACATACTATTCTCACACCAGTAAAGGAAAGAGAGCAAAGCCAATATTATCACCACTTTCTAACATGACTTGCTCAGCGCCTCAGACCTTGGTCAGTAGCAGAATCAGGTCAAACCCCATTTCACCTAGGCTTGGACCCTTCTTTGCAAGTCCCGTTATCTTCAGAGTTCCCTTTCTGATGGGCTTTTCCTCCTCGAGCAGGCAGAGGAAGGACGAGCTGGAGCAGAGAATGTCGGCACTGCAGGAGAGCAGGCGCGAGCTGATGGTCCAGCTGGAAGGGCTGATGAAGCTGCTGAAGGTGAGTGAGCCCAGGCGGCTCGCCGCCTCCCCGAGCCCCGCCTCCCCGAGCCCCGCCTCCCCGAGCCCCGCCTCCCCGATGCCCGGCCTCCCGGGCCTCCCCACCCTCCGTTCAGCTGTTCTTCCCTTTCACCACGCGCTCCGCTGCTGCCTCCCTTGGGGTGTCAGGACCGGATTCAGCTAAAAGTTGAAATACCGCCGCCCGTAAAGTTAGCCATGACTCCACAAAGTCGTCGAAACTACTGTGAAGCCTGATGGTAAAAAAGGAGTAACTGGAACTAGAGTCCTGTCCTTGAGTAGTTGCTTTTATGAACAAATACAAAGGTTTGTAAACAGGATATTAACTATACATACATGAATCTTTCTCAGCGATTTAAAGTTTCTCTTAAGACAGGTTTTCAGGTATTCCACCTAAATGCGTAACAGTTATGGAGTGTCCTATTTTAGTAAGTATTACAGCAGCAAACCAAGCTAATCAGACTCCTAACGAATAACTTTATTAGGAGGAAAAAAATAGCATATTAGCTCTAGGTTTGTTATCCTGGGGCTTAAGTAACTCTGGGATGATTCAGATCTCACGGTTTTTGTTGAAGCATGTATTACAACCCCTGTACCCCCAGAAGAGAGAGAGGCACACTTGGCATTTAAATGCCCTCACCTAGACAGTTTTACTGGTATTCGACAGAAATAATTACCCAGATACGGAGCAGCCATACCAGAGCACATTTGCTCCTGCTGCTAATTCCTTAGGTCTCTGTGCCTGTGCCGTAAACCACTGTATTTTGTGGTGTGATACAGAGTTGGCAAGCCAGAGTGGAAATCACACAGTATGGAGGACCTCAGAAGCCAGGCCGAGGGGAGTGGATTTAATCCTGTGGTAGGGGAGTCATTGAAGGTTTTGGAAACAATGGTTTGGAAAAATGTGTAGAGCAGATCAGAGAAGGGAGAAGCTAAAGGAGACATGGAGACAAATATAATCATCCAGTCTGAAGTGAGTGACGGGGGTCCAGATTAGGAGTGGTGGCTCCAGAGAACATCAGCTTGGAGATTTTTCTTCAGCTTCTCTATTCTAGATGAGTCTCTTCGTGATGAAGCTAGGGGCATTAGCAGCTTCGGTAAATGTAGTGTCTGTGTTTTAAACTGACTTGTGACTTGCTCAAGACAATCTCTGCTTTAAGTCTTGAGCTGAGGGTTTTTTTGTTTTATTTGTTTTGTTTTTTCTTTTCTTTCCCTAGCTTTGGTGCTGGGGAATTTGGGTTTTGCATGGACATGTTTCTACATTAACTCTTTTAACAGAATTTCTCCTAAGAAATATTTCATGTCTAGGTGGGTTCTTTTTTTTTTTTTAGGTATGCGTAAAGCTTAACTTTACGCATAAAACCTGGCCCACATCCCTCCAATAGCTGTCAGGTATCCAGCTACTCTAGTCCTGTCACAGGCTCAAGGCAGCAGAGATGTATTTAAATGCATTTGGCTGTTGTAATCTCTGGAATCCTGTGGGGCTTTGAAAGCCTTGTCATGTGGGGTAGTCCCCTGTCCGGAGATAAAGGGATCCACCCACCCCTTGCCTGGGTCAAGCTCCTTTTAGTAAGATGCTCTAGACATTACCCAAACATAGATGGGAAGGCACCCTAGGGTAATTTTTGTAAAAGGCAAAAGGTTTATGCAAACTGAAAGCAGGTCCGAATATATTTCCCCAAAGTACCATGGTGTGCTTTCTCATCAGCTGGGTGGCCCTCATGGTTCTTAGAGTTCCTGGTTCAGAGCCCCATGTATATTACTTGACCTTGTAGTTCACTTCTGATGCCTGTGTTCAAGGGCTAAGCAGAATGAGCTGATGCCTGGAACTCTGATTGCAACCCCTGAGTTTCTTTGTATTTCTAGCTATTGTCTTACGGTAAAATAAGCAGGATCCTGGTGCCCCATTTTGCAGAATCCCCTGCCAGCTTCTTAAATGTCTTATAATTTACTCACCTGATAGGCTAAGGTCATTCAGAGTGGGAGGAGGAATTTATGACACAGACCAGGAATGTTGTCTTCTTATCCATTGACTAGAACTTGAAAATCTCATACCTCTAGAGTCCAGCTTCCTAAAAGGATGATAGCACAATCCTAATTTGTGTATTATATGCACCTATAAGGTCACCCATAGGAATCATTGACTTCCATGAAAATTTCAAAGATGTTTTCCTACTATTAAAAAGAAATATTCGCCAACCCATAATAAAAGTACACTTTAGAATCCTAATTTTAATTTCAAAGGACTGCCCTGCCTTCATTGATGTTCAGTCTGCTAGCATTTAATTATCTCATAAAACAGCTGTAAGCACTTAGTCAAATGGACAATAAAACCACATGGTGGGATACTCATAAATTAAGACACACCACACAGTAAATTTCCATTTCACAGCAAGTTCTTTCTGCTGGTCAGTGAAATATAACGTACATTGTCTGGTTATCTGAAAAGTAATAATTTAAGGAAGCATATATAGGAAGAGTCACCATTGTTTATTAATTCATCAACAGTAATCTTAAATCCTTTTTTGGGAATAAGGCAGGGTAAAAAGTAATCACACATTTATTTAACAAGAAAATACTGGTTTCTAAATATCATGTTTAGGTATTTGGTGATGAGTAAGATTTAGTCCCAGTCACCAAAGAGTATCAGGGACCTTCTTAATAGTTCCTTTTTTGTTGTTTTCTTAATGACATAATATAGACTGACACCCAGGTACCCATGGTCAGAACATATCTTTTCCTTACATTTTTCCCCTGGTTCATGTATTTAGGTGACCTCTGTCTCAAACTTATTTCATCTGGAAGTAGTTGCATGTCGGTGTTTCATTTTATAAATCATGTCCCCAATATTCTTCTGCTTCATTTTCCATTTTTCTAATATTTCTTTTAAAACATAGTCACCAGATGAATTCTATAGTTTTGGATTTCATCCTCACCTGCGAACAAGGTTTAGAATATAAATTTTCATACGGATAATTGCAGTGGTTACGGCCCCCAGACATTCCCACGTGGCAGAATCTTACCTGTTTTTAGGTGACATAAGCACCTCTAGATTGGTACTTTTTAGTTATGGTATTATGACTTCCTTTAAATCAGCTGTGCCAGTTGCCATCAGTCAGTGATTACTGACTGCAACTGATTGGTAGCAGAAAGTTCCAAGACCTTGTATCTGACTTGTTACTGTGTTGGCAAAGCCTTCAAGGCTTTATCTGAGTAACTTCCAGTGAGTTGGAATATTGTAACACTATCCTAAGTAACCCTTTATCAAGGCCTGCACCCTTCTAATCCCAGGGTACAACAGAGGCCTCTGACTCCAGGAAAGGCTGCCCTGTGCGCCCCTCCCAGCCTAACCTGGCACGTGGCTTCTGCAGCTTATCATGATGCCATGTCTTTGGACAAGCTGTCCATAGCAGAGCCACCAGATGTGCAGACATGAAACAGTGCTTTCTGAAATTTCCTTATTCTCTTGAGCCAAAGCAATGTTACCTCCAATACTAAACCTGAAAAAAAAAAAGGTGAAAATAGGGAGGTGTCTTAGAAACAGTTTTGAGAACCTTCCTCCTGGTCTTCTGACCTCAGCTGCAGTTTCAGCCCGTCAGCATTGCCTTGTCCCTCCCCTGCATTTCAGTGTCCATGTCAGCATTGAGTGCCAGGAACAAAAACACATTTTACATTGTTTAATAACTCTTCCTATGGCTCTCTGCCTTGCCTAGTGAATGGAAGAAAAGTGTTCTGCCTCACGGGGAAGCCTGGCCAGGAAGGGAGATCTCCTCCCAACTGCAGAATTCCAGTCTCTTCTAACCAGAGCCAAGCATATCAGATACAGAAGCTAAAAGGTGCTAACTTTGTAAGGCTAACTCAGCTCATGCTCAGGGCCCCTCTTTGCTTGGGATCCTGTGAGTATAAGTACCGTCAGGCAGCTAGCAGCTGGCTCTGATTACCAAGAACATCATCTTGTGCTGACTTGGAGTCTCCTTAAGAGAGTTCTTGGTGCCCATTTAATTCCTAGTCCCTGTCTCTCCCTTGCAGGAGCAAAATTATTTTTTTTTCCAGATTTTTTACCTTCTCTTCCCTTTTTGTAATTGATGGGACCCTCTGAAGTCATTCTCACCATGGCCCCCAGATCTGCAGACTCCGTGGAAGCATAAGCTCTCGTCCATCCCTCAGACTTCCCACACACATGTTCAGCGAAGGCAGCCCACACGGATGGATCCGATTTAAATAGGACCATAGCAACAGCTTTTAGACTTGCGCACTTGGGGCAAAGAGCAGAAGCTCCCTGACCGCAGTTACCCATGATGAGCCCAGGAAGAAGAAGCTAAAAGACAGAGTAGCTGAAGAGCCGAGGACTGAGGAAAGAGAAACTCGGAAGTGTTTTTCTCATCTTTGTTGTGCTTCTTCCTAGTGGTGCATGTGGATAACTGAGAGTTGGCGAGTACCAGCTCTGCCCACCTTCACTGGAAGGCTCTGAAAGACAGAGGCCACACCTTAGCTTCGTGTTTCCAGTGCTTTATGCCTAAGAAGTACCAAAGGAACCTGTGTTGAGTTAGTGAAAAGCTGGGGTCAAGAGTTCTTTTTTCAGAAGCCTCTCGGGGCCCTGAAGCAGTTTCCAGTTTGTTGGAGGAATGGGGAAGCATGTGCGTCCTTGGGGAGAAAAAAACCCCAAAGAAGCCCAAAAGCAAATGGAGAGGAGGGGACTAAATAAGAGAATCTGTGGTCAAGTGAAATTGCTAGTTTGGGGGAAGTTTTTAGACCAGTGGCTCTCAATCTGACAGGCGTCAGAATCAGCTGACAGGCTCTGAAATGCGTTGCCGTGCCTCACGCACCCCAAGAGTTTGGATTCAGGGGTTCTTGGCTGGTAACCCAAATTTGCATCTCTGACAAGTTTCCAGGTGTGGCTGCTGCTTTGAGCACCTCCGGTCTAGAGAAATAAAGCTAACACATTTGAATATGGGGGATGGTGAAATTGACTGATTATTGGGGTTTGGAGGCCTCACTGACCTACTTCTTTCAGTTTACTCCAAACAGCTGGGTGACCTTGGGCAAGTCAGGCTCTCTAGGCCTTTCTGGTCTATAAAAGAGGAAGTTGGATTAGATGGTTTCCCAGCTCTAGCAGCTAGCACTGAATGAACTGGGTAGGGTAGAGACCTGCCGTTCGCTCTGTCCGGCTGATGGTTCCCTGGTGGCGGTCAGGGCCTTTGGTCTCTGAACGCAGGGGCCTGGCCTGCTGGATTCTTCTGTTGTTTCTCCCAAATGTTTGTTGTGATGGGCATTAATCTCTTTCCTTTTTCACTCTTCCTTTTCTTCATCTCCAACATCTCTAGGAGGAAGAGCAAAAGCAGGCAGTAAGTGAACTTGGGAATTCTCACTCCTTTTGCATGGTCTTCTTTCCCTCACATAACTGTTTCATACCTTTTCCTCTGCTCCCTGCTCAAGTTCATCTCTGCAGGGTTGGTTATGTGTAAGACCCACAGCAGCTCTCTCCATGGTGGTGTAAAATGGCCTGAAAGTCTACGTCATGTTTACCTAGTAGAGCATGTTCCTACTTGAAACCAGAGCTTGTTGAATTTTTTTTAAAGTACACATCTGTTGTGTTTAGTTCAATATGCATGATTAGCCAGGCTACGACTGCATTTTCCTGCTTTTGCATTCTCTGCTCCTTCATGTCTAGAGTGACTTTTATTGCTCGAAACAACTTTCGGGGCCGTGGGGGTGACCTCAGGTCTAAATGCTATGTCGTGAGTGATTGTGCATGACAATGTGTAGTTTTTGTGATGCCTCCAACATCCTGTAGTCTTGAACCGGCTTCTGGATGCTCCAGCTCCAGTAGCCATTGTAACAAAGTTACCAAAGAAAACTAAGTGACTGGTTATGACCTAAGTGATTTCCTGTTCAGAGTCGGCTCCAGGAGGAGCTCTGGTTTTTGAGCTGCATGGCTGTTGCATGGTGTTTAGGGAAGTTTTATGTCTGTTCCTGTTTTTCCAGATAAATCTTAACCCACAAGAAAATCAGTGGAAGGTCTATACACAAGAGTACACTGTATATGTATGTAACATTGGAAGGTTTTCAAAGCCTACTGTTTTTTTTACACAAGGTAAAGCTGATTATTAATTCATCTCAGGGCTTTAATTTTAAGGGAGAGAAATAGGAAATGTTTAATTCAAAAAATGTACTCATTTCTTTTTCTAAAAACAAACTGATCCTTGTTTTAGATTAAGAATTGGAATATATAACATTGTATTTTTTATTTTTGGTTAGGACAATGAAATAATAAAGGGAAGAAGAAAGGAAAGAAGAGATCAAATTGAGGGGAGGCAAGAAAGGAGCAAGGGAGAGACAGACTGTCAGAAAGAGGGAACAAAGACAGATTATGGGATTAAGATAGGCAAACAACCCAGAAATATCAGTAGCTTTACTGTAACAAAAGTTTGGTCTTGTTTTTTTTTTTCCTCATTCACACATAGTTTATTGCTCTGATCTTATGACACTTCCTTAGTAGGTACATTCACATGGGCAAAAAGCAGGAGAAGAAGAGGGTGGAAAGTCAAGCCCAGTCATTAAATGCTTCTTCCAGGAAGTGACACACATCATTTCCACTCTATTTCATTGGCCAAAGCAAGTCACATGACCACACTTGACTTCTGGGGACATGGAAGTATAATCCTCCAGTTGCCTTGGAAGCTGCAGAAAAGCAGATGCGGGTAATGCCTACCACGAGTAGGAGGATGGATGAGCTTGTGTTAAGGGAAGGAAAGAACATCTGCCCTTATTTCTCCCTGCTCCCCGTCTCCCTGACAGCCTCATCTCCCTGCTGCCGGTCCAAGGCACCACCTCACCTGTTGCTGCTGCCAGCCAGTATTCCTCCTCTTCTCTTCCCTCCCCTACACCCCGAAGAGGCACGTCACAGCTAAAACCCCTGGCTGGGAACATACTACGCCAGCAGTCTTTCCAGACCAGCATCTCCTAATCCCTCTCTGAACGCACCAGCTCAGACCGAAGTACCTTGCACCTTACCTGGGAACTCTCAGAAGAGGACAGACATTATGAGTGTCTGTTTTAATGGTAGCCGTAGAGCTTCCAGTAGGTATTTCCTTTTTTAAGAATATCATGGATTGCTCTGTAATCCAAGAACCAGATATGGCCTCTTCTGGTATTTTGTTTCTTAGGTCAATTTAAAGCTGACCTTGGGGCGTCTGGCTGGCTCAGTTGGTAGAGCATGTGACTCTTGATCTTAGGGTCATGAGTTCAATCCCCATGTTAGGTGTAGCGGTGACTTAAAAAAATAAAAATATATTTAAAGAGCTGACCTTGAGCAGACAAGGGATTAAATAACATGATCACTTCAGTGACCTGTGCTTCTGTCTGAGATCGTCAACCCCTTGAAGTTGGAAAAATAAGAAGCTAGACCTGGACCACTCAAGCTTGTCCCTAATGAACCACTTGTGTATATGTCTTGGGCTTTCTCCATGGCCGTGGTCCTGAGTTCATGACCTTGTCCTCATACTCTCGTAGGACAACCCATGGCATGAATTGGTACAAACTGTTTTTTTCCTCATCTTTCTCCACAATGGTGTAGGTAAGACATTCTGTTCTGTGGATATAGGTTTAAATATCCTCTGTTTACGTCACAGGACCCACCCAAGGCTCATTCTGAGACTTAAATTTGAAATGAATCACTTTATATAATTCAACAACATTTTTAACACTTAGACATATAAAGCTTTAGAACTAGCGCCTCTGTTTTAGTCTCTCTCATTACTGAGTGAGGCAGAAAAAGGTCTTCAGCACAGAGCTAAGTTTTAACTTTCTTCCTTCCTGGGTTCTGGGTAGTATAGCTTAATTTCTTCCCTGTCAAAATGTATTACCCTCAATGGGTAATAAAGTAATCACGAGAGACTAGTACAATGAAGAACTTCCCAGACAGGCTTCCCCAGATTGGCTCCATAAGTCCATTATAGAGAACTTTCCATGTAGTCACCTTCTTGCTTCTCTCCTTGTTAGGCATTATTTTGGCGTTGAGGGGATCTGAGAGGAACGGGTAATGACAGTGACTTAGCCGCCCTCTTGCTGGGGGCCACCCCTCCGCTGCCGTGAGTGGCGCCAGTACCTCAGCTGATAATTCTTGTCTTTCCTCTCCCCTCCCTCCTTCCTTCCCTCCTCTTTTCTCAGTTCCAAGGGTTGTAATTTAGGGCAGAACTGCCTGGCTCCTTCAGATAAGACTTCACTGAGTGACTCTTCAACCCACGATATACCCTCCAGTTTAGCAGGCTTAGGAATTAGATTGTATCAGTCGAGTCAGGGTTAATCAGGCCCAGGATACGGGGCGCCTGGGTGGCTCAGTGGGTTAAGGCCGCTGCCTTCGGCTCGGGTCGTGATCCCAGGGTCGTGGGATCGAGCCCCGCATCGGGCCCTCTGCTCTGCGGACAGCCTGCTTCCTCCTCTCTCTCTCTCTGCTTCTCTGCCTACTTGTGATCTCTGTCTGTCAAGTAAATAAATAAAATCTTAAAAAAAAAAAAAATCAGGCCCAGGATAATCATCAGGCTGTAATTAAAGGACTTTGTCTGCCTTTTTCACTACTACATCCCCAGTCGCTAACCTGGTGCCCACCACGCAGCAGATACTCAATAAATAGTTGCTGGCTAAAAACCAGTATTAACCAGATTTAGAAGGTTTTGAGTTAAAAGGCAGTGTGAATTCATAAGTTCATTAACTATAAGGGATGTAACTGCTTCGAGTACCTATAGCAGTCACTTTGCTCAAGGTACCCTGTGTAATTAGTCTTCCCATTCAGGAGACTAAATTATGGCTCAGAAAAGCCCTAAAAAGGAATTTCAGGGTTGCCAAAAGAAGAGGCATACCAGGCTAATACCTTAGCATTATTATTAACTCTGTTTTTATTTCTGTCTAAAGAACAGATACTGATTATGTAAAATTAAATCATCCTCTTCTTTAAATGCAGACAATCTATAAAATGTGGGTTATCTATAGTTATTTGTATCACTTGAAAATATTCTGAGCTTTGCTTAGTAAAAACCCAGAGCCCACAGCCTGGCTGTAGGACTCAGCAGCACGTTACAAAGGAGCTCACCAAGGCAGCAGCAGACTGACGAGTAAGGCCGGGAATGGTGTTTACTCCCGTTGGTGCACCTGAGCTGTGGGCTCCCCCAGTCCTAGTCTGGAGAGACTTCAGACGTATAAATTCATTCAAGTTACATCTCAGTGTTCCATTTTCCCCACAGACTCCGTATACTATAAAATTTTACAGCTGGATTGCTAACACCAAATAAAATGAGCTGTCCAATCAAAGGGTAGAGTTTATTCGTGAAAGATGTTTCCTTGAACATTTCTCTGAATTCTTCTATCGGAAGTCGCTATCTTTTATACACAGATCAGTATCAGGCTTAGAGACTCTAACTCTAGATAGTAACATATAAAGATAGGGGGCTCCCGTGGGGGTGGCCCTGATCCACATTAGTAGTATGGTAATGGTCCAGAGGACTATAAGTGGGACTCTGAAAATTCTGTAATTAGAGGAATCTTGGGGATTCTACTATAAGAGCATTGCCACACTTGGAACCTCTCTTTTTACTTCAGTAAGTTGGGATGTCAAGTGGGATCTTGTCCCATGCCCTTTATGATTTCCAGAATCAGACGAATAACCCACTACAACTGCACTAAAGAAAGCATGGTGTGGGCTGGCTCTTAGAAGCCGGCATCTCTGATCTGGCTGCCCCAGATATGCCTCAAAGGAAAGCCACTCGATATTTAGTTAGCCATGGTTGCTCTGTGAGGACTCTAACAAACCTCATGAATATTAACTTTGTAAGTTTAAGAGAAAGTACTTTTAAAAAAACTCTACCCAAAAACAAATAAAAACCTCCTTTGTCCATTAAAGAAATTATTGGTGAACCCCTTGATGTGCTCATGGACCATTTCCCCTCTTGTTTCACTTAACCTTTGGATACAATCTCATCGGAAGTGATTCAGATTCACATGCCTCTAAATCTTCTGGACTCTTGGACCCCACCATACTCTGAAATAGAAGCTGAGTCTACTTCTACCCCAAGGCACAGAATTGCCATTCATTTATTTATTCAGCAGTGTCTTACTACACATGTTCAAGGCAGTGAACTTGGCGTTTTGGAGGATCATGAGAGAAATCCTACAGAAATACCACCTTCACAGAATACGACATTATCTCATTGTTGGCACGATACCTTAAATACAGAAACACAAGCCAGGTCAGTGATACCCTGAGCCACAGGCACCACTGCTGTCCTCCTCAGTGCAAACTCCACAGATGTATTTTGGTAAACAAAGATCAGTGTAGTGTCCTACATGACTTTGCCATAGACATTTAGCCTGGGTCCCAGTCCCAGTCTGCCTATACTATCTGATGTGCTAACTGCACATAGATGACCTTGTGAGAGTCTGCAGAGTGGGCTCATTCATTAGTCTTGGCTCCTGTACTCACTCTGGGAATCTGGTAGTTTGTTGTTTTATTTTTATTCAGTTTTTCCCCAAAAGAGGAAATATCATTACAATATTAAATCTAAGTATTTGTATCTCACTCCCCCAAAACTCCTTGAACACATACCAGGAGTTTACAGTCTGAGGATATAGGAGGAAATAACTTTGAGTCTTTACAGTATCCTCAGTGTTTTTCATCCCCCTCATCAATGACAGACTGAGAGATTTCCTGCTTTTTTATTTCCCTTCTGTACTATATTTCTGTCTTTTTTTCTCTTGGCCAGAACGCATACAACATATGAAAACTATCCTCCAAGGTCTCCAGGAAAATTCCCTACACATCAAGCTGGAGAAATTGTCCTCCCGCTGGAAGACCATTGAATCCCTGGGACACACTATCTCACCCAGAATACTGGAGTCTGAGTCTCGGGAAAGCATTGACAGAAAAGACAAAGTAGAAGATGACTTTTCTAGGTTCTGAACCTGAGGACCTGGGAAAATGATGGGTACAGAGACTGAAGGAGTGAAAAGGGGAGATGATCTGGGGCAGGAAGGGGACTTTGACCTGATTTTGACCATACTGAGTTCCAAAGATTAGGCAGGCAATCAGGCTTTTTGTCTGATCTGCTGTATATTTGGGGATATGCAACTGGAATTTCAGTGGAAATACATGGCTGGCATTGTAGATTTGGAGGTCTTCAATATAAAACTAGGACTGAAACCATAAACATGAGCCTTGGGGGAAAAACCATAGTAGAGAAAGGAAGGAAGAAAGAAGAGGAGGGAAGGGTAGGATTGTGGGTTCTTGTGAAAGCTCAGAAAGTTTCAAGAGGGAGAAGGTTAATAAGACAATAAAATAAGGAAGCCTTTGGATTTGACAATCAGTAAGTTATCAGCAACCCTGAAAAAAAATGTTCAGTATAGATAGTTCTGAACGATAGGCTTTGTTTTGTCCAACCCCAGCCCCCTTTGGTTTCAACCAATGAAGGAGAAGGAACCAGATCTTTAATCTGCCTTATTGAATTATATGTGAGTGGATTCATAGAACTTCTTCTGATTCATAGAACCTTCTTGACAAAACTTCACTTCTTTTCTATCTGAACATGTGCATTGCCTTTACAAGCCTGTTTCCTCATCTGTAAACTTCAACTTCACAACCCTTTGGTCCTTTCATCCCTGATACCAGTCGGTATAGTGTGGAAAGGCTATCACCAAGAAGGGTCTAAGAAAACCAACTGGATTCGTTAAAATGGTGTCTCCTTTTGTGACTCTGAAACCCTCCAGCCTCCCTTTGTTGTCTGGCTTTCTTTCGGTAACCTGCTCCTCCCTCAGTGTTGCCTCATGCCAACCTTCTACTTCCCACTCTTCCAGACAGAAGAAAGTATCCTAAGAAAACATCAGCTACTCCCATGAAGGCCTCTCCTTTGGCTTATCTCTGGGATTCTTGGGCTTCCACAGGAGGAGGGGAATCCCTAGTGTTCTCTTTCTGTTAGACCTTACCCCAGCACTCTCTCTTGGTTTGGGATTGGATCTATGACCCTTCACTTTGAGAGACTCTGTAGGCATTTCATCAAATCCTAATGCTGTACATGTCTCTGGGGTCTTATAGGCTGATCTCAGGCTGGTTCTGATGGTCCATGTTATCCATAATGCCAAGGTAGGGAGCTTTCTGGCCTAGAATCCTTAACTGAGATGAACATCTGCTTAGTTCCAGCTGAAAGAAGTGTGATATAAAGGGTGCAGTAGACTTCTGCACCCTTCATTTGCTGCCAACCACTGGCAAGTGGAATCACTGTCATTTGGCACTTCAGGATGGATGACCAGATGCTTTAAAAGAAAGGTGGTGGGGTGGGGAGAAGGAGGAAGGGAGAAGGGAGGGAGCTGGAAGGAGGAAGAGAGAAAGAGAAGAAAATAAGAAAGAAAAGTAGAAGCATGTTTTATAAAATTAGAGGCAGTGCAGAGTGACAGTTAACTGCTGCTAACATAGTAGCTTTAACAAGGATCTATGAGGCACCTGGGTGGCTCAGTGGATTAAAGCCTCTGCCTTTGGCTCAGGTCATGATCTCAGAGTCCTAGGATCGAGCCTCGAATCCCGCTCTCTCCTCGGCAGGGAGCCTGCTTCCTCCTCTCTCTCTTGCTTGCCTCTCTGCCTACTTACTTGTGATCTCTGCCTGTCAAATAAATAAATAAAATCTTTAAAAAATAATAACAAGGATCTGTGCCAGCTCCCTACTGCTCTGTGAGCTGGCGACAAACTATAACCCCCTCAGTACTGTTAGCTCTCTGTCTATCTATCTATCTATTTTTTTTTATAAATCCTTCAGTACTTTTATTATTATGTGTTCTTACTAATTTAGATACACATAATACTCGCTATGTATTCATTGCTTTCACATTTCAAATTTCAACTCCTGTATTTAACAAGCGCGGACCTCGGGAAACCAAGAGAGAACCTGGGAGACTCTGAGGCCTGTAGCTGCCCCCACCCTGGGATATCTTCCAAATGTGCAGAACATGTGAGAGTTTATTCTTGGGCCCCTTGAAGGTCCCAAGCTAACCTGAGGCTATGGGTGACCTGCGCTTCCTTCCAAGCAGCCCGCCACCTGGGAAAAGAAGAGTCTCACCCTCACCCAGGTTCTGGTCCTCAGCACCGTGGAATTTTGGGCCAGATAACTGCTTAGGGGGGGTGGCGGCGGGGGAGGGGCTGACCTATACATTGCAGGGTGTTTAGCAGCACCCTTGACCTCTACCTACTAAATTCCAGCGGTAGCTCCTGTCCCCCCACCAAGCAGGTGCTAGCAGATGAAATAACCGCCAGTAAAGAAGCACTGCCCTGAGCCCAGAGAGCCTTGCTCTGTGACACCAGCCTGAGCCCCGAGGCATTCTCAGAATCCCTGAGTCTGAGGCTTAGATACTGACCGGATAGTGGAGGATTTCCAGGCATGTTCCCAGAAAATCACTCCTCTGTCCATATTTTCTGCCAGTGCTCTGTGTCCACGCACCTTCTCCAGGCTTCTGCTCCTCTGCACGCTTGCTTTTTTACTCCAAAAGACTGCTTGTGTCTCTTTCGAGTTCCTACCGCCTTCCTTCATTCCAGTCTCCATCATCTGGCCTCTGATCTGTTGGGAGAACCTCTGCATGGGACTCCTTGTGTCCTCTCTCTGGCTCCTCAGCCCCTCCTTCATGTTGTCCCAGAACCAGGTTCCTAGACACACACCGCACTGGCCATGCTGTGGCCTCAGGAACCTTCCTTATTAGCTCCCTAGCTCCCTGTGCCGCTGCTCCCAGCAGGGCTCAACAAGCTTTTTTTTTTTTTAAGATTTTTCTTTAATTACTCGACAGATCACAAGTAGGCAGAGAGGCAGGCGGGGGGGGGGGAGCAGGCTCCCTGCTGTGCAGAGAGCCCAACGCGGGGCTCGATCCCAAGACCCTGAGATCATGACCTGAGCTGAAGGCAGAGGCTTAACCCACTGAGTAAACAGAATCAGAGATATTATGTAGGTACTTATATAACCACTTAAAATGTAACTGTTTCAAAATGTGAAAACCATTCTTAGCTTATGGACTGTAAAAAAGAGGTGGCGGTGAGCCGGATTTGGCTGTGGGCCGCGATTTGCCCATCTCCGGCCTAGTAAATAAACTAGGCAACCATTTTTTAAGGCCCTGGATGATGGTGGCCTACACTCCTCTTTCCTACCATATGTCTTTGTGCTCCCTACATGCTAGCCACCCCCTCCTTTCCCCCCGCCTGCAGCCTCCTCCCCCAGACCATCCCCCTGTATTCATGCCCTTTCCTCACCTGGATTGCCCTTCCCGAGACTTTTCTGCCAATTGAAATTATACCCCTCAAGATACTCTCAGATGCCACCTCTTCTGTGAAACCTTACCCCGTTGCAGAAGGTCAGAGTTACACTCTCGCTTCTGTGCTTTTCCTTTGGGGCTCCACTGAGGCACGGATCCCACCTTCCTGTGTATGCTAACTGCATACACACCTCACCACCCCAGGGGACTGTGAGCCTGCTGGGAGCGGAGACTTTGCCCCTTTGTAACCCCCCAGCACCTTCCAAAGTAGCATAATGGCAGGTAGGGTCCTACTGAGCCAGTGTGTGAAGAATTTCATGTTTATCCACACCAGCCTATAAAGAAATTATCCATGTTGCATAGGGAGAATATGAGATGTGGAGAGGTTAAGTAAGTTACCCGAGATCACACTGCTAATAAATGGCAAAGCTGGCATCCAAACTAGGTCTACCTATAACTGCAGATCCCGGGCTCTAACCACTGTACTATATACGGCAGGGACTCAGCAAAGGATGGTGATGTGAGTAGAGTGCCAGACCTCACCACGCATGTTTTGCGTTCCTGTAAGTAGCATTTACATTTGACTCATTGAATTTTAAAATATCACAGATAGGTTCTGGGTACCTGCCTGATCACTGATTTAGCTGCCTGAATAAGGACCATCCTCTCCCTGCAGTCTCTTCTCTTTTTGTTTCTAATCATGCAATCTGAGTGTTTGGTATTCATTTTATAGGGATTTTCCCCTCAATGGGGGCCCTGATCATTTCACCAAGAACTGACTTGAAAAGCCTGCAATGAGAGCTAATGGAATACCATTTTCAAGTAGAGCCGGACAAACGAGGAGAAACAAACAGAAAGGGGGTAATCTGGTCTTAAAATTTATGAGCTTCCCTATCTGAAAGTTTAAATTTCAACTTCTTTTGATCTTGAGTTTTAGTAGGTTGTTCTTTGTCTCTGCAACTTAGTATGCATTCTTCCTTCTACTAAGAAAGATAGCTAGACACTTGCCCCTCACCGCCCCCCAGGCCTCAAGGAAAGCTTCATCTTCTGCATAATTTAGCTTAACTTGACCAGGGACAGAATCATGAAGATCAAGAAATAACCTTCTTTTGCCCATTGCCAATCCTGTGACCAGAAGCTTCCAGCAGTGCTCCAGTCGCTCTTCCCTGTCTGCGGCAACTGATCCCACGGCCACCAGAGCTAGGGACAGGCTCCCTGAGTTTCCCAGAGTGATGTGGGACAGAGGGACTTCGTGACAGACATTTTGGTGGCGCCATCCTGTCCTTCCATACAAACCTGTGTATGTTCGTGGCATAACAGGGGGAAGAAAGAGATCATAAAACTATACAGCTCTTCTCTGTGGTGTTGAGAAGCAGAATTTCCCTTTACAACCCATCAGCTTACAGGTAGCCTTTGCTAAGATGAGGTCTCCTGGCGTGTTCCGGAGCTGTTTCTGTCTCACCCCAAAGGGAGGCACGGCCACTTCTTTGCTCACTGCCGGGCGGATGTCTTTTGCATCTCCTGCTCCTCACTCTGCCCTATCTGCTCACTTCCATCCCTGGCGCCTGTGAGGCGGTTATTTCCAGGCCTGCGGCAGGAGGGGCAGCACGGGCCCGCTCTCTCCTCTCACTTCCACGCAGGATGAGATGGCCGGATTTTCCAGCAGAGCCGCCACCAACACTGGTTCGAAATAGCATGTGGGCTCTGGTTTACCTTTTCTTGAAGGAAAAAACCTGTGCACAGTCCTTTCTTCATACATCCCGTTTCTCTCCGCCGTCAGGGCTGCCTCCCCTAAATTTCAGACTTACATCTCCTTTTCCCTCAGGATTGTTTTGTGTTTTTTTTTTTTGTTTTTTTTTTGGTGTGTTTTGTTGTTGTTTTCCTGAGAGGGCCTCTGAAAATCGGCAGCAAAGAGGCCAGTTTGTTTAATTTAAATACACTGCAGCAAAATGAAGGTAATTGTTCACAAAGGCCATCTGCTACCTGGCAGGTATCCATGAGTCAGAGAGAGAGAGATGGAGACTAAAGTGTCTCCTTCTGTTACCGTGAGAGTTTCAGGTCAGGCTGTGTGTGTGTGTGTGTGTGTGTGTGCAGAGGATACAGTTGTCAACGCTCCAGAGAGAAGGCGACAACTCCAAATTGGGCTTTTTGCCACAAGCCACTCGGGACTTGATTACCCAACTGTAATGTGTACGAGGGAGATATGAAAAAATTCATACCTCTTCCATGAAGAAGAAAAAGGGAAGGAGATAGTATTTATGGAGCCCCTACTGTGTGCCAGGCACCACGCTGGGGATGTCCAAGCACAGCTGAGCCTGGTGCACATCGTTCTCCTGCTGAAGACAGTGGCTTTCTCCCTCTGCAGCCGGCTCTCTCTGCCACAGCCTGCGACCTCCTGTCTCTGCTCACAGTGTCCTCACGTCACCTCCTTGGCATTCTCTCTACCTGCTTTGGCTCCAGTATGAGATGTGTGTCATAGACAAGAGACTAAGTCATAATCACTGTACTCTCCCTTCTCACATTTCTCTCCTTTATTGGAAATTAATTATCCTGTTGAAGATCATGGTTAACCTTAGTTGTGAGAGGTCTCTCACTAATCCATGTTCCTTCTGGCGTCAGCAACACTATGCTCTGTCGTGGATTCTCCTAGCAGTTTGAGGCAATTAGAAGACCCAGGTACCAGTCTTAGCCTTTCTGCTCATTTATTTGGAATCCCGTGACCTCTCTAGGCCTCAGTCTCTTTAAATATAAAATGAGTGTTGGACTAAAAAAAAAAAAGAGGCTATTTTCTTGGGGTCATGAATGTTCTGAAATTATAAGCATAATTTCTGAGTCCCTTTCTTGGGATGCGATACCTAGTTTTCTCAGATTCTCAGAGTCTTTGCCAATTTAGAAGTGAAAAGCCAGCAGACCAGAGAGCATGTCAGATTGTAACATTTCTCTAGCTCTAGTTCCAGCAGAATTGTTTCCAACTATGAGGATCTCAGTATTCAGAGAATCTGAGTTACGGGGCATTTATTGTGTTGAGTTATTGGTGACTGGCCCGTGCTCTGTTCTGGTCTTTGTTACAGGTTATGTTACAACACGATCCCACGGTCCTTGCATCAGGAAGCCTTCTGACACTAAATAGCATTTTGCAGACCTTCCCTAGATTCCGTTGGCTAATTGCCCCTCTCCTGGCAGCTCCAGCGGGTGCACAAGATTGTTTCATACCTGCATTGGACAGCTTATCCCCGTCCCCTGGAACCCCATGACTAGTTCCTCCGCCTTTACTGATTCCTACGTGATTCTCAGCTTCCCCATAACCTCAAGGTTCCAACCGTGATGCTGCGCCCAGCCTCCTCCTGTGCCATTTATTCTGGATTGGGTTTTCGGGTCAGTGGAGTGCTTGGCACTCTTCACGGCAGGGTCCTGTCTGCCTGAATGTAAAACCCAATCTGTGCTTTTGAGACAAGGTGAAGTTTCAGTTCCAGCTTGATTTGGGGTCTGTGTGGCCCAGACCTATCAAGAGGGCCGAGAATGAACAGACCCGAACCTGGTTCATCAGTGGCTGTGTCAGCATGCCCAGAGCACTGCTTGACCCCTGTGCACTCTCTGCACTCCAGCCTGTGGCCATGTAACTAGGACAGCCCTATTGAAACTCTGTCTGTTTTGAGCAGGTCTTGTCCTCCTCACAGTCACCGGCTCCCTGCACCCCCTCGCAGGCTTCATTCGCATGAGCCTCGGGCAGCATCTCTGTACTGACTCCACACGTGAGAAGAGTAGCTTAGCTAGAGAACACGCCATCTGTGACCCTGAGATGGCAACGTGATCGTGACCAAAGCAAAGCCATGATGACTTGACATTTCTGAGATGAAGTAACTTGGCAAAAGTTACAGAATCATAGAATTTTTTTTTAATTTTACTTTTTTTATTTACTTGATAGACAGAAATCACAAGTAGGCAGAGAAGCAGGCAGAGAGAGAGGAGGAAGCAGGCTCCCTGCTGAGAAGAGAGCCAGATGCAGGACTCGATCCCAGGACCCTGAGATCATGACCTGAGCAGAGGCTTAACCCACTGAGCCACCCAGGTGCCCCAGAATCATAGAATTTTAAATCTGAAAAACACTTCAGAGATCATTTACTTGATGCCACTCAGTTTATAAATGAGAAGAATGCGCCCCAGAAAAATTAAATGCACGTGCTGTACAGTCCAAAGGAAATCCCAAGTCTCCCGACGTCTAGGCCATGCCCTGCTTGCTGAACCACTCTACCTCTCTGTGTGTCCACCCCAATGCAATGGAGAGAGCTGGGCTTCCATCTCTGAGCCCGCAGCTTTCCCTCCTCTTCCGGGTCATGGAATTTGCCGTGAAGAATCGTCTCCAGGGCATGTGATTATTGGCAAAGCTGTGATTATTGTCCAACATCAGGACAAGCTCTTTTGCTTGGGGACTTAGGCACCTTCTCTGATCAGGTAAAATGTTTTTTGGTTATATATCCTTGCCTCTGTTCTCATCCATAGTCCTTCTTCCTGGTGTCTGACGTGTCACGAGGGCCTCTGGGCTTGGTCTCTCATATTCCGAAAACTTCCCTCCCATTCTTTCTCGATCAAATGTCCTCCAGGTGGGACTGCCCCATGTATGAAGAAGAAAATCAGCCTGGGCATATGAGTCACCTGTTGTCGTACAACAATTTACCCCAAAACCTAGTGACTTTGTAGAACAAATATTTATTACCTCACAGCTTCTCTGGGCCTAGAGTCCAGGTGAGGGTAAGCTAAGGGTCAGCGTCTCTTATAAGGCTACAGGCATCTCAAGGCTCAACAACTCACAGGGTTGTTGGCAGGATTCTCTGTGGGCTGCTGGACTGAGGGCCTCAGTGCCAGCTGGTGGCTGGAGGCTGCCTCCGTTCCCTGTCACATGGGCCTCTCCCCAGGGCAGCTCACAAGGTGGCAGCTGACTTCGTTAGACTGAACAAGCAGGAGGGAGAAGGAGAGTATGTGGGCAAGATAGAAGTCACAGTCTTCTAAAAGCTAATCACAGAAGTGACATCCCATTCACCTGACCCTGGAGCAGCATTCACTGCACCAAGCCTGTATTCAAGGAGAGGGGACTCCCCAGGAGTGTGACAGTGGGGGCAAGGTCATTGGAGGCCGTCTCAGAGGTCTGCCCACCACATTTACTCATCTAGTTAAGTATCTCACACAAAGCTTTATCGATGACTGATAGATTTAGTGCTCCCTGGAGACTGTTGCCTGCTCTGGCTACGTTCCCACTTTCCATTACTGAAGAAAAAGGGTCAGAAATGTGATCCACCACATTGTCATTTAACAAACGTTTATTAAGCATTTACATGTGCTAAGCACAATGGTAAGGAAGATAAAATTTGAGAGGTGAGGTTAATGCTGTTCACAGTTCTGGGGAACATCGCAGGAAGACCTAATCTGACCCCAGAGGACAATGAAGCAAACGCCTGGGTGGGGGGAGGGGGGCGCAGGAGCTAGTTTGTGCTGGGGCGCAGAGCTTCTGGCAGAGAGGCCTTCAGGGAAGGGAGAGTGCAAGCCCTTCTATAGATTGAAGCAACTGTCGCCCATCCCTTCACTGTCTAAACCAGCCAGTGGCAGTCACGGACATCCCCGTGCCAACGTATACCTCCTCCAAAACAAACCCTGGTCTCCAGGCCTGCCTGAAGTCGTGGCCTCGGGTCTGACCGAAGTGTGTGCACAGCGATTGGCCGTGATTTGTGCCTGCCTCAGGCCAGCTGTGACTTACTGGCTTACCAGGATGCCGAACTGGTATTGCTCTGCTGGAGCCAGAATTCACAGAGGGCTCTGGACAGCTCCATCCCAGCGTTGTTGTAATCCACTGTGGCCCTGAAGCCAAGGGCTGGTGCTTGA
>RCUC01133356.1:0-34821 GCA_003697995.1 Taxidea taxus jeffersonii | reverse complement strand
GATCCTATTGGCTAGTATTTTGGGGAGAATTTTCACATCTGTGTTCATCAAGGATATTGGTCTGTAATTCTCTTTTTTGATGAGGTCTTTGTCTGGTTTGGGGATCAGGGTGATGCTGGCCTCATAAAATGAGTTTGGAAGTTTTCCTTCCATTTCTATTTTTTGGAACAGTTTCAGGAGATTAGGAATTAATTCTTCTTTAAATGTTTGGTGGAATTCCCCTGGGAAGCCCTCTGGCCCTGGGCTCTTGTTTGTTGGGAGATTTTTGATGACTGCTTCCATCTCCTTACTGGTTATGGGTCTATTCAGGTTTTCCATTTCTTCCTGGTTCAGTTGTGGTAGTTTATATGTCTCTAGGAATACATCCATTTCTTCCAGATTGTCAAATTTGTTGGCGTAGAGTTGCTCGTAATATGTTCTTATAATTGTTCGTATTTCTTTGGTGTTGGTTGTAATCTCTCCTCTTTCATTCATGATTTTATTTATTTGGGTCCTTTCTCTTTTCTTTTTCATAAATCTGGCCGGGGGGTTATCAATCATTAATTCTTTTGCAAAATCAGCTCCTAGTTTTGTTGGTTTGTTCTACTGTTCTTTTGGTTTTGACTTCATTGATTTCTGCTCTGATCTTCATTCTTTCTCTTTTCCTGCTGGGTTTAGGCTTTCTTTGTTGTTCTTTCTCCAGCTCCTTTAGGTGTAGGGTTAGGTTGTGTATTTGAGACCTTTCTTGTTTCTTGAGAAAAGCTTGTATTGCTGTGTCCACAAATTTTGAACCGTTGTGTTTTCATTATCATTTGTTTTCATGAATTTTTCCAATTCTTCTTTAATTTCCTGGTTGACCCATTCTTTCTCTAGTAGGATGCTCTTCAGCCTCCATGTATTTGCGTTCTTTCCAGATTTCCTCTTGTGATTAAGTTCTAGCTTCAGAGCATTGTGGTCTGAAAATATGCAGGGAATGATCCTAATCTTTTGGTACCAGTTGAGACCTGATTTGTGACCCAGGATGTGATCTATTCTGGAGAATGTTCCATGTGCACTAGAGAATAATGTGTATTCTGTTGCTTTGGGAAGAATGTTCTGAATATATCTGTGATGTCTGTGTGGTCCAGCCATTTAAGGCCTTTATTTCCTTGTTGATCTTTTGCTTGAATGATCTGTCCTTTTCAGTGAAGTGGGTGTTAAAATCCCCTGTCATTATTTAATTACTGTTGATGTGTTTCTTGATTTTGTTATTAATTGGTTTATGTAGTAGGCTGCTCCCATGTTAGAGGCATAGATATTTAAAATTGTTAGATCTTCTTGTTGGACAGACCCTTTGAGTATGATATAGTGTCCTTCCTCATCCCTTATTATAGTTTTTGGCTTAAAATCTAATTGATCTGATATAAGGATTGACACCTCAGCTTTCTTCTGATGTCCATTAGCATGGTAAATTATTTTCCACCCCCTCACTTTAAATCTGGAGGTGTCTTTGAGTCTAAAATGAGTTTCTTGTACACAGCATATTTATGGGTTGTTGTTTTTTTTAATCCGTTCTGATACCCTGTGTCTTTTGATTGGGGCATTGAGTCCACTTACATTCAGGGTAAGTATTGAGAGATATGAATTTAGTGACATTGTATTGCCTATAAGGCGACTGTTACTGTATATTGTCTCTGTTCCTTTCTGGTCTACTACTTTTAGGCTCTCTCTTTACTTAGAGGACCCCTTTCAGTATTTCCTGTAGAGCTGGTTTGGTGTTTACAAACTCTTAGTTTTTTATTGTCCTGGAAACTTTTTATCTCTCCTTCTATTTTCAATGATAACCTAGCTGGGTATAGTATTCTTGGCTGCATGTTTTTCTCGTTTAGTGCTCTGAATATATCATGCCAGTTCTTTCTGGCCTGCCAGGTCTCTGTGAATAAGGCTGCTGCCAATCTAATATTTTTACCATTGTATGTTACAGACTTCTTGTCCCGAGTTGCTCAGAATTTTCTCTTTGTCACTAAGACTTGTAAGTTTTACTATAAATGACGAGGTATGGACCTATTTGTGTTGCTTTTATGGTGGGGGGGTTTCTCTGTGCCTCCTGGATCTTGATGCTTGTTCCCTCAGCCATATCAGGGAAATTCTCTACTATAATCCTCTCCAATATACCTTCTTCCCCTCTCTCTCTTTCTTCTTTTTCTGGGATCCCAATTATTCTAATATTGTTTCATCTCATGGTATCACTTATCTCTCTAATTCTCCCCTCATGGTCCAGTAGTTGTTTGTCTCTCTTTTGCTCAGCTTCTTCATTCTCTGTCATTTGCTCTTCTATATAACTAATTCTCTCTTCTGCCTCATTTATCCTAGCAGTAAGAGCCTCCATTTTTGGTTGCACCTTGTTAATAGCTTTTTTTATTTCAACTTGGTTAGATTTTAGTTCTTTTATTTCTCCAGAAAGGGCTTTTATTTCTCCAGACAGGGTTTTTCTAATATCTTCCATGCCTTTTTCAAGCCCAGTTGGCACATTGAGAATCGTCATTCTGAACTATAGTTCTGACATATTACCAACTACCATATTGATTAGGTCCCTAGCCTTCAGTACTACCTCTTGTGCTTTTTTTTGTGGTGAGTTTTTCCTGCCTTGTCATTTTATCCAAATAAGAATATATGAGCGAGAGAATAAAATACTAAAAGATTGGCAAATACCCCCAGAAAAATGTACGTTAAGCAAATCAGAAGAGACCCCAAATAGTGGGGAGAAGAAAGGGGGCAATAAGAAGTTCAAGAAAAAAAAAAAGAATTGAAAAAAATAAGAAAAAAATAAAAGAAAATATATATATTAGACTTGTGAACAGAATGGAGTCACCCACTTGATTTTGAGTGTATTTTGGTCTCTTAGAAGAAACTACCTCCCAAAAATAAAGAATGAAAATACACACACACACACACAATAATAAAGGTAAACACAATGAAGGGATGGAATATGACTGTAAAGATGAAGAATTTTTAAAAATTCTAAAAAAGGGGTCAATAAAATAAGTTGGTTGAGGAAGGAAAGAAAAAGAAAGTGGAGAGATTTGCTCAGGCTGGAGACTAGAACAAATCCTGTGCCAGATTTAGGGTCTATTTTGGTCTATGAGAAGAAGTTGTATCCCAAAATTTTTAGAAGAAAAAACCCTATGTGTATAAAAGTTAAAGTTAGATAAAATGAAGGTTAAAATATGACTATAATAATAAAGGTTCAAAAAGTTGTTTTTAAAAGAAAGGTATTGTTAAGATAAACTAGACTAAAAATGTTTAAAAAGGAAAGAGTAAAAGTTTAAGAAATTAAGAAAAATTTAATTAACTTTGCAAGACTAAGGAATCATGGGGAGAAAGCCATGAATTCTATGCTTTGCTTTTCCCTCTTCTAGAATTCTCCTGTTCTCCTTGATCAGTGAGCTTGGTCTTGGCTGTATGTTCTTGCTGATCTTCTGGGGGAGGGGCTGTTGTGGTGATTCTCAAATGTCTTTGCCTGAGGTGGAATTGCACTGCCTTTGCCAGGGGCCGAGCTAAGTAATCTGCTCCCATGCCCTCATTCCCTCTTGGGAGCTTTTGTTCCCTGAACACTTTCCATAAAGCTCTGGAGGACGGGAATGAAAATGGCAGCCTCCCAGTCTCTGGCCAGAGGACCGAAGAGCTCAGAGGCCCCACTCCTCAGTGCACCCTCAAAGAAAAGCCCTCAATTGCTCCCATCTCCCTGGTCTCCGGCCGCACTCCGAGCTTACCCGGCCTGTGACCGAGCATTTCTGTCTCTGGACACAGCCCCTTTTGGAGTCTCCAAACTCAGCAGATCCCTGCTGCTCTTCCAGGGATGTATCCCTGGATCTGCCACGTGTAGGGTCCCTGCTCAAAGAGAGTGGCCTGACTGTGCCACAGGTGGCAGTTTAAGATAACCCCAAGCTGAGAGCTCATTCCTCTGCTCCATCTCTGTAGCCGGCTTCCCTGCTCTGATACCTGCAATCTCTGCTACACTCAGACACCCCCAATCCTTTGATGACCCTGCAGGACCTGAGACCATGCTGTCTCCATGAGGGCTCCATCCCCGCTTAGCCTCTGGAGTGATGTCCCTCAGTGGAGCGGACTTCTAAAAGTTCCAATTTTGTACTCCGATGCTCCGCCGCTTGCTAGGAGCCAGCCCCTCTCCCCCCAGTCTATCTTCCTGTCACTTCAGATTCACTTCTCCGCAGGTCCTACTTTTCAGAAAGTGGTCGATTTTCTGTTTCTAGAATTGCTGCTCTTCTTCTTTTCGATCTCCTGTTGGATTTGTAGGTGTTCGGAATGGTATGTTAACTATCTAGCTAAACTCCTGCTACCTGATGTCATCTCAGCCTGCTACTCCTCTGCCATATTGACTCCTCCTCAAGTGAGAAGTTTTATGAGTGTTTTGTTCCTTTTATTTGACTCTGTTCATTCCTCCCTTTGATGATCTTTCATTTACCTGCATCTGGCTCCCCAAAGCTCCTGTCCAGACATAGGTCTTATAAGGATAGTTTGGTGTTCCGCCCAGAGTGATATTTAGGAGTTAGACAGATTCAGCCACTGAACCATCTTTCTGGGGGTGGGGAAAACCTTATACCATCTTCCCAGTGTCAAGCCATAAACCTTTGTCTTCCTTGTCTCTATCAAACCTATGTACCCACAGTAGACTGACCTCTTGCTACCACTGTTTCTCTCTAGAGCCCAATAGCCTCAGCCCTGCACACTGTTTTGCATTTCTCTTTCCATTCTGCTCCATGGCTTATAAGCTTATTTATGTATTTTATTTTTAGTATCCATATTTATGTTCCATCTACCATGTTTTCTATTTTGAGCGGAGGGCGTATGTGAAATTTCATATCAAATTATGAAGTCACTACACCTTCAGCACTAAAAGTCCAATAATATTATTCTTTAGGTTAATTTTTAAATTGTCAAAAGGTTGAAAGGAATGTTTTACTCTCCTATATGATATGTTCTTTTATTATTATAAAACAAGTCATATAAAATGAGTATCACATTTACATTATCAGATAGACCCTGCTATTAAAGGAAAATATTTTCAGTAATAACCATCACTTGAATCTTTATTTGCTCTATGACAAGCACTGTGCTGAGCGTTTTACCTATGACATTTTATTCAATCAGAACAACCCTAAAAGTAGAAGTTGTCATTATTATAGAATAATAAACTGAATTTTTGGCTTTTCAAGAACTTATAAGTAGTCAATAAAACCAATAATCAAGTCTGATTTGAAAGCTTATACTTTAGTTTTTTAAGTTTTATATTTTAATTGTTGAGAAGTTCACATTCTCTTCTCCCTTTTGATCAATTAGTACAATTTTAATGATGTGTTGGTACAGATAATTGAGAAACTTTATCTGAGAAGGGAACAGACTAGATGCTTTCAGCATTTGGTCAGAGCTTTAGCTATTTGATATAGTGTGGAATTTAAGAATATGTTTGAGGAATGTTCCCTAAACTGGTGGGATCTTCCCTTACTACTACTACTACTACTACTACTACTACCACTACTACTACTACTGCTTCTTCTTCTTCTTTCTTCTTTCTTCTTCTTCTTCCCTGACTTCTTCTTCTTCTTCTTCTTATTATTATTATATTTAAACTTTCAAAGGTGATTGTCATTTTCTCGCCCATCTGTCCATTTTCATTACTTTTATATTATAAGATCACTTACATAGAAGGATACTTGTGGTCATGTGTCTTTGGTAACTTTATTTTTTGGTATAGGGCTAATTCTTACATTTTTATATTCTAAGGGAAGTACAAATAAATAGACAAACCTAATTACAGAGGAACAAAAGTAAGGTAGAGTTGGCAGTAATAAATACAGTGATGTCTTTGGAAGTTTTTAGCAAGAGGCCTGTAGTAGATATCTACAGGTGAAGAATTAAACCTAAATCTCATATCCTGCAGTCATTTATTAACTAATGAAATATGCAGGTATATCCAGTAAGAAAAAAAAAAAAGGTAGAGAAATTTTCACTCTGTACTGGATAATTGAACGTAAAGAATAATAATGACTGGGCAATGGTAGTATTGTAAAAGATTTTAATTTGTTAAAAATGAAGAAATATGATAGCAGGCATCAGAATCAAGTGACTACAAAGGACCAATGTGTAGGTCACAGCTCTATGCTGATTATATATTTATATATTACGTGTGTGTGTGTGTGTGTGTGTGTGTGTGTGTGTCTGTTTAATAAGTGCTTCAGTCCTAGTTTGGACTGGAGCATTGGAAGACCATAATTTTAGTTAGATTTTTAGTGATGAAGAAGGAATAGAATAATTCTTAATAGACTGAAACTGCTTTTCTAAAGTTTGTGTTACGCCACTTGGATTTTACAGCGGACTTGGATTAGTGCCTCTTTTCACTAACTGAAAGAAATATGAAGAGAATATTTGCTTTTATGAAAAAAGGGAAAACACAGAAATGGCGTTCAGCATTTGTTTTGCAGCTTGCACATACCCTTAAGCAACAAGAGTGGCACCACCAAGCTCCTTCCCTGGGAACTACATTCAGCATCTCAGCATTAAGCCACCATAGCTTTGAACTGCATCCGTGAGCATGTGTGCTTTATCTTGATTTATTTTGTGCATCTGTTAGCAAGATGTGTCCTAAGTATCAGAAAAGCCTAAGAGAGGTTATTTTTTTTTTGGCTCTGGAAATGCTCAAAAATTTTTCCATGTAAATTAATGGTAATTGCTTCTTCGCTTTATGCCATTTTGGTTTATGAAAGTTTCCACGGGAGCGTTTTACTTTCCAGTAGTGGGGGAAACCTGTATCTGCTGAAATGAATCTCCTCCATGCCTTTCTTCTAATTGTGGGAGATGGTTTATTGGAAATCTCAAGTTTGAACTACTCAGACTCTGTATCCCATCCCTCTAGGGCCAGCTCAGCCCTTCATCCTGTCAAAGCAGATAAAACAGAACAGCCTGCAATTTGCCATAAAGGGGTCCTTGGGATGAAGCATTTTAATGTCCATAAAGAGTAGACGAGACCTTCATTTTTAAAGACTCCCATGGAACATTTCAAACAGCATGGATTTGTCTTGGTGCCCTTTGCCCAAATTAATAGATTTGGGCTGCAGACTTGGGGAATAGCTAAGCATTCTGGCCTACTTACCATCCACTGATATTTTACTACATCTATCTTATCTTAGCCCAGATGCCTTAAGACTCAAAACACATTTTGTAAATAATACTTAAATAAGAAAAGCCAATAGTTTTTAGACCTTTGTCAGTTAAACATAGGAGAAATAGAGTTTTAACGATATTATTTTAGAAATTAAAAATCAAGTACAGTGATCTAGAGAACAGATCAAATTGTTCTAACTTATTCATTGTCTTTAAAATTTTTGCTTCTGTTTATCAGTCTGGGGTAGAATTGTGTTTCTGGTTCCAACCAAGAGCCTTCTGATGAGAAAATGGCACAGAGGAGTATAATAAAATACCAAGTGTGTTATTTTGAATTCTTCTCAGGCTCTGAGAACAGGAATATCTTAAGCTTTGATAGAATGGTGCAATTTTATATTTTCCATTTCACTACTCTAAAAGGTTCATTGTCTTTTAATTAAACTACAGTGGGGAAGAGCAGAGATTAAAAGATGTAGTACTATAAAGGGGATGGCTTTTAGCTACTAGTACATGAGTGAAGACACCACAATAAAGCAAGATGGAGTGCAGCAACAAGTTTCATGCCTTGAAGCTTCCTCTTGTCTGACTGTGGCAGTAATTTGGAGTTAATTTGTGTAGCTTCTCAGTAAAAGAGTTTGTGTTTTATATTCTTTGATCCTTCCTAGATGTTTTCCCAGCTGTGGGTGTTTTTTGTTGTTGTTGTTTTTTGGGGGTTTGTTGTTGTTTTGTTGTTATTGATGTTGTTGTTTTGGCAACCTGTTCCCTTTATTTGTTGGTAGTGAGATGATTTTTATTTCTCCAAATGAAACCTTATATAAAATAAATATTTTAAAAAACTATATTCTAGTTGCTTTGGAGATGTACCCAAAGTATCCATCATGCATCTTAATCATCATTCCATGATGTGTTTTTGAAACAGTATTAGAGCTCTCCCACCTGTCCTTTTATCAGCCCTTTCATGAGGTCCAATGGCGGCTTATCCAACTTGGTGTGATAATCAGGTAAACCAATTAATGTGAGAAACTTGGACCAGGCTCAGTGCACAGATATTTTCTATTCGTCACCTGCTTTTTACTTAAGGTAGTAGCACCTTCCTTGAATCTCCTATTTTCTGTTTTTACAGATAAGTAGAAGTCCACTTTCTCTTGTAGTGATTTGTAGTTTTAGCATGGGATGAATGTTTCGGTTTCTGCATTTGAAAATATTACTGCCTGGTAGTTGTCTTATTTTCCTTTGTCTGCATGAAGATTTTTTCTCTTTGTGTCTGTTTTCCTCCCTTTGCTTTCTACTCCCCCACATGTCCCCAAGTCCTTCAAGCCAATGAGGCTGTGGTGACACCTTCTGGGCAGTTATGGGAGTGAATTACAGCCATAAATTGCATGGTGGTGTTATGCATACCAAAGATTTGGTTTATACTACCAAATTTAGTTTGCTTCATCAAATGAACCCATATAGCATTCTGCTTCTGCTCAGAGTTTCTAAAAGTTGTTAAATATTGATATTATTTCTTACCAATGAGCAGAGATTTGTATTTAGCTAAATAAAAAGCCAGTGGACCCGCCTGTTTTATCAATGTAAAGGATATGGTACTTAGTTGGGCCTGAGAATGAATGTCAGCAGAGGAAAAAATTAACAATTGCATATTATTAGAGTATCAGCATCATACACTATTGTCTTTTTGCCATGCTCTGATACAACAATATCTGGTTACATACCAGTGCTTCATAGCTGTGGGAAAATGTCCTATAAAAAGATCTCAGTAGAAACAATGTCTTCTGTCAAGACCATCCACTGTTGCAACCATGTAGGATGAAGGCTTCTCCAGAGCCATTCTTGTCCATCCATACATCTCATCAGTTTTAAGAAACATGTAAGGAGTCTCCTGGTAGCCTCTGTGGGAACCTTGGTTTTTTCTGATGAGACTTCATTCCTTCCACCACTACTTCAAAGCTATTTTTAACTCTTGTATTAAAAGATTTTAAATAAAGCTTTCTCCTACACAGCATGAATACATTAAAAATTTACCATTATCAATGTACTTACTTATTTTTTTATTGACCTTTGTTTGGACAGTGAACATGATACAGCTGTAGTTTCTAATCACTTTGCAGTTCTAGCAAACCTTGTGAATTTTTAAGAGATCTCAACAATCTTTACTATCTTCCATAACTGAAGATCAAATGTAGAAGTATCAGGCAAAAAAGGTGTGACTAGCTGTCAAATTGGCTATGAAACTACTACCCATCTCTATTGTATTGCCATAGGGCAGTGTCAAATCAGAAAGCACAAGGCACTAAATTTAAGAGCGAGGACAACTAGTACAGTTGGATATGCAGCCTTTAAAATGGCACCGCATGGCTTATCTTAGCTTGTTGCATCATTCTTCGGTCAAATATTACTTCCTCAGTATATAATGTATGCATTTATATTTGGTACAGAACCCAAAATTTCTATTAGTACTATGTAATAAAATCAAGACAAGAACACATTGCCTTCTAATTCTGATTTGCAAACAGATGGTAGATAGCTGGAAAATAGACAGGAGCTATAAAAGAAAACTAAGGAAAATGCTCTCATGAAGTTAAAATAACGCTAGTTTAAAATACTAAAAGTGTGAATGAGTAACAAAATATCATGTAGTAACTGTGGAGATGATGGTTTTATTTGAAGTGGGGGGAGGGAGGAGAAAGCTAGAAGGAGGCAAAAACACAATTTGGCCTAAAATTGAATTTCTCTGATAAGGCATTTCAGAAGCGGCTTGTCTTATTCACTCAGCAGCAAAATAATCATATGCGCTTTAATAATCTTTATTTTACAGGAGTGCGTTGCCAGGGTAACAGGATGTAAGCAGGGGAACAGCACCTTGCAGATCACAAAGGCAAATCTGTGGAAAGAAATTTCACTGAGTTTCTCCTTTCCTCACCAGTGTAATAACGACTCTTATTTTTCCTACAGTATTTAATAATCTCACATAAACATTTTTTTCTTTTCCCTTTTCTGTATCTGTTTAAACACACAATAGCATATATCTGGAACTGCCAAGATCAGTGGGCTAAGCAAAAATACATGTTATAGCTTTAGCATTTTTATATAATTACTTTTTATTGCTGTCTTACCCTATCTCCATCCCTCCCAACTTATTGTTGTTTCCTTCTCTTTGTAAACCTGATGATAGTATTCCAAGTAAAGGGGACTTGAGGTGGGAGTTGGTATTTGGCTACATTAATCAAAATTTATTAGCTATGCTTGCTTGCATGAAGATTCTAAAAAGGCAGGGATTCCAACTGAATCTTTTGTAAGGGGGTAAATTGAATTACAACAAATAGAGTGACAAGTATTCAGGCAAAGCTGCAAAAATAATGTTTTCTTTACACTCATGCACACACACAAACATATGTGCACACACATATGCATACAAGGGAGGAAAGAAGAAGGAAAGGAAGCAGTGTTAGGCTCCTTCACCTTTCCGCTGGGGACTAGAACCTCAATTCATTCTAAGAAACTGGCTGATTTGAAATTGACAAAATGAAAGTTTCCAATGCATTTTCAAAAGATAGAAAAATAGCAATAAGAATTTACCTACTTAAAAAAAAAGAATATACCTCCTTATCACTTGATTAGATCAAATGTTTGACAAATGTATAGCTTATAAGTATCTGCCTGTCATTATCCTTGCCAAAACAATAGTAAATGCAGAAGCAAAGTAATATTGGCCTGTGAGACTGGCAAATTGAAAATGAATAAAAATAAACAAGAGCCTTCTTGAAAGTAGATATGAAAAGCTATATTCAAATAATGATTAAAGGTTTGACTTTGGCCAAGTATTTCAAGTTGATGCTACCTCTTAGTTTTAACACACCTGTGTATCCGAGTTGTATTTTTCACAGTTCTTTCTCTATGTCTAAAGAACAATCAAGCAGCCAAAAACAGGTGCTCAAAAACTAGTTTCTGAATGGGCTTCATTTGAAAGTAAACTTCGCTGAGTTTTAGTGAAATTTACTGAAGTGTAGTTTTAATTATTGTTTTTATTATTTTTCCTAGAGATTATTCTTTCATCCTGGATAAATTTGCACAAATACTTAAAATTCAAACTAATTAAAGCTACCTTAAAAACAAATAATGGTAAAAGACCAAGTAAAATTTGAAAAGGCCAAACAAAGCCTCATTAAAATGGCAAATTATAGGGAAAACATTCCATAGAGGTCTGGCTAGTATACCTTACATAAAAGGTCATGTTGAAATAGTAAGATTTCTGATGTTCCAGGAAGAATTTTTTTTTTTTTTTCAGGAAGAATTTTTAAACCCAAACACCACAGTAGTCAAAAGCTTCATCCTCATCTAGTACCAGTGAAAAATTCTTAAAAATTTTAAAACTTAAGAGAGTTCATTAGAAATTCTCTTTATGGGTGCCTGGGTGGCTTAGTGGGTTAAGCCTCTGCCTTCAGCTCAGGTCATGATCTCAGGGTCCTGGGATGGAGGCCCGCATCAGGCTCTCTGCTCAGTGGGGAGCCTGCTTTCCCCTCCCCTTCTGCCTGCCTCTCTACCTACTTGTCATCTCTCTCTCCGTGTCAAATAAATAAATAAAATCTTTTAAAAATAAAAAAAGAAAGAAACTCTCTTTATGATAAAATTGTTGACTTAAATTCAGTTCCTAGTTATTCATTCTATATAGAATCAATTCATTTGGGGGCTTTCCTAGGGCCTATATCTTCTTTGCTATCATATTCCTATTTGACCTCTTTTAATGTTAGTTGTTTCTTAAGAGCTTATAAGTTCCCTAAACTTACATAGCCAAGAGAGAAGACATTTTTCTTTCATTGGACTCTTGTTTATGTCTTAGAAGGAATGTTCTGTGGAAATAAGGTTAGCAGTTTTGGGAACAAAGTTGCCTATTTTCTTAGGATTTGAGCCTTAATTTATCCTTGGTGCATGAAAATCACCAGTAACTCCTCATTTTTATTTAATTGTTATGAAGATAAGCCTATAGTTGGCACATGAAAACACAGTGGTAAGTAAATGCCATTCTTTTGGTGATCTCACTCTGGCTATAAACATTCTCAAATCATCTGCTAGCATTTGCTGTTATTTGATGAAAAAATGATTCTTTTCCCTCAACTCCTAAATTTGGTGCAGTTTTGGAACCATGTGTAACAGGATCTTAAAATGGGGCTCTCCCTGTTTGTCTTAGCTGAAGCCCTAGGAAAAAAGATTTCAAAGTATTATATGAAAACACCCTCCAGTTTATATATGAAGTGGAGAGAGAAAACCAGTTACATGATTCTTAAGCTGGTTAATCATGTCAAAGATACAAACAAATTGGGAAGCCGAAATTTAAGGGAAAGAAGATTTTGGAGAGAGATGGTATGCAGAGTGTCCCATCACACCTCCAAAGGTAAGGAGTAAGGATTCATCTCCCTTCATTAAGAGAGAGAGAGGCTTGAAGGAGATGACTTGGAAAGCTTAATAACTAACCCCTGCCACTTAAGAACTGCTTCTGATGCATGCCTGAAAAATCTAGAGTTTGAGATTGATTGGCAGCTCCTTTGAAGGTATTATGGTGATGAAGCTCTTTTAGGTGACCTACATTCTGAGAGATTTTTGGAGCAAATGTTGCTTGAATTTATGGCATGGATTAAAGGTATGCATATGCACAAGAGAGATGATGTAAGGTTGACGTAGACTCACAGACTTCATAGAGGGACCCAGTGATCTGAATGGTGAAGTGAATTGCCATCTTTTCAGGAGCAGTCAGCAGAAAGAGAGCCCCATCTAAATCAAAGGATCTGCAAGTGAGAGTCAAGGCACCCTCTTTCCCACTGCAAGTGGCCAGCTATATATAGCAGGACATTCATAACTTTGCAATTTTAAGTTTTTATTACTAAATGAGATGTATTAATTGTTGAGTATTTTAAGTACTTGTAACTGAGCAGAAACATGAAATCTGCCCTATATTTCATGCATAGGCATGGGAAGCCCCATGAAATAAATTAAATGTCAAACTGACAGACAATAAAAAAATTTCATTAGTGTTATACTTGCTCAACTTAATGATTTTGTGTGTGTGTGTGTGTCAAAATGGTGATCTTAAAAAAACAGAAGAGTTGCATGTTGTGAAATCATATTATCCATGATCCCTAGCTTATTATCTCTATCTTTGAACACTATATTTCTACCCATTCTACCTGGTAGAATTTTGATATGAAGTTAGAAAACAAGACAAGGACCATCTGATATCTTAGTTCAGAAACAAAATTTTTAATAAAAAGCATTATATATTTTTATTTCCTTAGCGTATACCCTATTTATAATACTCTGTGCCTCATTGGAAAAAACATAGGCTTATAGGACTTTTTTCCTTCACAAATTAACTTAGGGTGTGTATGTACAGGTCAATGAGGAAAACCTGATAAGTAATCCTCTTCGGATTTTAAAAACTATTTCACCATTACTATTAATTAATACTTTAATTAATAGTCTTTGTCTTTAATAAATCGTCTTTGTGAATGATTTAGAAAGCATGTTCCAAAGGATAAGACAAATATGTTCCATGAACAACAAGACTTGCAACTTGGGAAATTATTTCTGTGTTTCATTTAGGTAAGAGAAACACCCATTGTTTAATGTCTTTAGCTTGAACTCATATTTCTCTAGCTTTGATTTATTTTGTAGGAGGATATATCATGGACTGAGAGAAAAGCAAGTTTTTTTACTTTGTTAACATGATTACACTAACCTTTATGATATAAACAATCTACTAATTTTAGAAGTGATTAACTGAGATATTAGTAACATTGTAATTGAAGTCTGGGTTGCATTTCACATCTCCAGTCCTCAATATACTAGGCCACATAACACTGGTAATTGTGGTTTTCTGTGGCTATTGTGTTTGAAATGGTTGCTGATTACTTATGTAAGATCTCCTGTAGTTTGAGGGTTGATTTTGGCATGACCTACTTCAATATAATTCCTATTAGTAACTCCATTGAAGTGTTAAGTGATAAATCCTTTGAAATTTTTTCTTTGGGTAATCCAACTTAACTCTACTATGAAAATAGAAATAGTTCTCTAAAGAGGCAAGAGGGGTGTGTGTATGTGTCTGTGTGTGTTAGCCTTTAGTTTTCTAAAGAGCAGATAATTTGGACTTTCTTTTATTGCTAGGAATGTTATTTAAACTTGCAGTTGACATTTTCCTATGTAAAGTAAGGATTTGTGAGAATGCTTTTTCATTTCAGGGCATATATATAAAATTCACATATCACAAGACTTAAATGATCCAATTTCTTACTCTAAAGCAGAGTAATAACACATCTTTATTCTACCACAAAGTATCATGATAAGGGTGATATACTCCAATTGTGATACATCTTGTCAGAAATAAAATAATTTGTCTCAAAATTTACGTGTATTTACACCTAAATTTTGAGACAGTGGGACTTGTTTGCAAATATTACAAGTGATTGGCTAACACGTTCTCCATTAAAAGCAGAGATAACTCTAGCTAATTGTAGACTGCCAAACCTAGGGAAAGTTTATAGATTATTATAGCTGAGAAGGAATATAAAGAAGGAACACTATCAAAATTGTACAAAGGAAATGGATTCTCACCATTCTAACCAACTGTTTCTCACTGCCTTCTCTTCTCCATCTCCGTATTTCTCTGTACATGTTTCCATTTCAGGAGAAGGAGTGAATGTTTTCATGATTTTTTTCTCTAATCAAGCTCCATTTTCTATTAAGTGAACAATGAGGTGACAACATAGTTGTACTAATATAGTCTTACACAGTGGAGATTCTTTAGCTGTCATGACTATTAAAAGTCTGCTTTTAAAAAAAATCTCCTTTATCTGGGAAAGAATTAACTGATAGTTTACCTTAATTTTCACAAGGAAAGGTAAAAGTTGTTTTTATTTAAATAAGCCATCATTTTTCCAACAGCTTAAATTAGATGATTTGCTTTTTCCCGTCATAGTAGCCCAGATTCTTATTATCTTTTGAAATGGAAACTGTCCTAACCCTATAACCTCAACATCACTGTGAGTAAAACTCTTTCTAATTATATGACTGTATAGTGTGCATATTAGCAATGCTAATCAGCTTACTGCGGTGGATTTCTATCTTCAGTACTGAGGTTCATAGAATGTCCATTGACATAATTGCAGCTCTGTACCAGTTCCTAGAAGCTAGTGTATTTAAAACCACAAGTCTGAAATTCATAGTGCATACCACAGTATGTGGAAAAAATTTTAAACCATGTATAATTTTATGTCACTAAGTTGAGTTTCCATACTGTTTAGTTTATCCAAAATGTTTGTGATGCTTAATGCTATATTATACTGAATCTTTAACTAAAAAAATAAAAATTTTAAAAAGACTTGGTAGCACTTATTTTGCTGCATTTAGTTGCTTTTCTGATTGAAAGGTAGTCATCTCTTCTGGGAGAAGCTTTCTTCATCTACATTAAAGAATACCTGATGATTTCCAGAATTCACTTTCAAAAAGCTTGTGTGAAATCATGATTGTTGTAAGTGAATATTTATTAAATGCCTGTTGGGTTCTTTATATTATACTAGGTTTTGCAAAGATTCCACTGAAGATAGATAATGGTAGGTAACATTGAGGGTGGGCTAAGTGTAAAAGAAGATTCATGTGAATATAATTTCATATATATATCTAAATATGAAGAAAATTATGACAATAGGTTTGTGTGTGCATATTTTTGCAAATACATGATATACTTTAGTGCATGTGAACAAGGCAGAAATACAATGAAAGAGATGTATATGTAGAAATTTTCATATTTACTGCTGGAAACTGAAACAAATCTTCATATAAAATCTTCCTCAAGTTAATGAGTTATCAAGAATAGAGCAGAATATAATAGCAGAAAATGATTAAGAATCATCTTATGTCCTACACACATTTGACACTGCCTTCTTTAATGGAAAATATAGTTAAGTATAACTGTTGAAAGAAGAAAAGAATTAAGATGTTAAAAATGATAAAAATAAGATTTTTTGCAAGTCCATTGACCATAAAATGACATAAGAAGAGTTTCATGTTAAAAAGGTGACTGGCGGGGCGCCTGGGTGGCTCAGTGGGTTGGGCCTCTGCCTTCGGCTCAGGTCATGATCCCAGGGTCCTGGGATTGAGCCCCGCATCGGGCTCTCTGCTTGGTGGGGAGCCTGCTTCCTCCTCTCTCTCTGCCTGTCTCTCTGCCTATTTGTGATCTGTCTGTCAAATAAATAAATAAAAATCTTAAAAAAAAAAAAAAAAACTGTAAATCAAGGGTGCCTGGGTGGCTCAGTGGGTTAAGCCTCTGCCTTTAGCTTGTGTCATGGTCTCAGGGTCCTGGGATCAAGCCCCGCATCGGGCTCTCTGCTCAGCGGGGAGCCTGCTTCCCCCTCTCTCTCTGCCTGCCTCTCTGCCTACTTGTGATCTCTGTCTGTCAAATAAATGAATAAAAATCTTTTTTAAAAAAGGTGACTGCCAAATCCATATAAGCAAATGGAAAAAAACTGAAGGGAAGATTATCATGACTACTGTAGTAGTATTTAAGAAAATTATACTAACCTAAATGGAGTCCATAAAATAAATTTATATGAGTGATTGCAGAGATTTAAAAAAATTGAGAAAAAGAAAAAAGGAAAGGAATGCTAATAAAAAATAATCATTCATTCAAGCAGTCATTCCACACATTTATTATGTACCATTCTTTGCCCCGTCCCACAATACTACGCTAGGAGATACATGAAGAATAAAAGGATTTATAAGATAATTCCTGGACAAGCAACCTAGAATTACCTTGAAAACTCTCCCATTACTAAACATCTAAAAATGATTTAAAAAAATAATAATAACAGATTTCCTTTAGAATGTATAGCTTTGCTTGCGAGAAAATAAGGAAAATCCTTAATACCTAAGAATGTAGAGGGCTTAAAAAATAGGGTTGGGGCACCTGGGTGGCTCAGAGGGTTAAGCTTCTGCCTTCAGCTCAGGTCATGATCTCAGGGTCCTGGCATCAAGCCCCGCATCAGGTGCTCTGCTCAGCAGGGAGCCTGCTTCCCCCCACTCTCCCTACCTGCCTCTCTGCTCACTTGTGATCTCTCTCTCTCTCTCTCTGTCAAATAAATAAAATCTTTTTTAAAAAATAGGGCTGTAAGCATGAGGAGTGACATGGGCTACCCTGGGAATGGTGGGTATATGGGAATGAGTGGGGGAATAGCCTGGTCCAGGGTTATACATTTAATAAATAGTCAAAATTAGGAGACAAGATTTGGGGCCTACACAATGAAGGGAGTTATTTAGAACTGAGACATCAGTTTGCAAGAACCCTAGGAGTTTAATCAAAGAACAGGATAGGCAGAATGCAGGAAGGTTTTTTTCTCCACCTAGACTGTGTGTCTGAGTGGAAAAAAAAGGTTCCCTGAGAATTTCTAACTAGAGCATACCATTTTTTAGGTTTGAGGTTTAAATTTATATTTCTTACACTCAGTATACTGAGAAAGCAACATAAAAGTCGTAAGTGAACATGAATATTCCCAAGGTGCCTTACAAGAAACTAAAAAAGCCGTTCTAGAAGGATGCCCCCTCAACTCAGGCTCTACTGTATTTTCCCAGAAAATGCACAATTAACATAAACTCATTTTCCAAAAGGTACAAAATATGCAAGGAAACAGCCAATGTGAACAAGAGTCATTAGACCCAATATACATGAGGATTAGCCTTTATCAACTTCAGAAAACTGAAGAGAGAATGTAAATAGAAAAGTTTAGCATGTTTTCACCAAAACACTAAAACATAAAAGCAGAATACCTAAAAATGAAAAACTTGGCCAGCTAAGAGAAAATTAACAATCAGAAGATAATCTAAGGAAATTACCCTAGAAGCAGTGCAGAGTTATGCAGATAGAAACTGTGAAGTGGAGTTTCAAAGATATGGCAAATAAAATGAGAAGATCCAACATGCATATAATAGGAGTTCCAGAAGGAGACCATGGAAGAATGAAGGAGAGATAATATTTGATGAAGATGTTTTCCCAACAGTTAAGCACCTAAATTTCTGTATGAAGTCCTTTAAGTATCTGTAATGGCTTCTCTTTTCCTGACTGACCTAAGATTGTTACATAAATCCATCTAAGCTATTATTTGAGAATGAGAGCATAATAAAGCTATTTTAAAAACAAGAAGTAAAAGATTTTGCTCACTTATAGACATTGAAAGAATTACTAAATATTTTAAGTAATAGGACAATGAGCCAAGAAGGAAGAGGGCATTATGCCAAGTGGAAAAAGCCAATCTCGAAAGGTCATGTAAAGTGTGATTCCATTTGTAGACCATCTTCAAAATTACAAGATTATGGTGAAGGAAAGCATATTTATGTTTGTCAGGGGGTAAGAATGGTAGATGGGGAGAGCCAAAAGGGGGTGACTGTAAAGCATGAGAGAACTTGGTGGTGATGAAAAACTCTGTATCTTGATTGCAGTGATGGTTACCCGAATCTACACATAATAAAATGACATAGAACTATAGACACACATTGTACAATGCAAATTTTCTGGCTTTGGTATTTCTGCCATAGTTATTTTAAGATGTAACCTTTTGGGAGAAAATGATTGAAGGAAACATGGGACCTCCCTGTATTTCTTTGGATCTGTGACTTCCAAAAGAGGAAAAAGTTTTTTAAAAAGGAAAAATATAAGAGTGAAACTGAAATACTGGGCAATAATGTCACATGCTAAATTCCTTGCATTATTTGAGAAGAAGATAGATTGATTGCTGTTAGATTTTAAGTCCATTTTCTATAGTAAAAGCTTAGATGTATTTAAAAATGTAAAATTATGATATATTACCTCCAAACATAAAAAGAAAGGAAAAAGTTCAGAGTAAATAAAACTTAGGGGACGAATTTTACTTCTGGCAGTCTGGTCAACTAAATACTAACACCATCTTCTCACCAAAAACTATTAAAAATACTGAATAAAACTTAATTTAATTCTATCCATGAATTGGTAACAAAGTAAGAGAAATTCAAGCTTAAAACTAAATAAAAGCAAGAACCCAGGTCAAGTAAGGAGTCAGCTTTCAACCTTGAAGACAGTCACTGAATTGAGTTGAACCTTTGGTTTTTGTGAGTTTCCAAAGTAGAAGGAATAGTAGTCAAGATTCAGAAATTGCCCAAGTAAATATCTCCTTCAAGCTGAGAACACAGACTTAAAACTATAAGGAGAGTAAAAGTGATTGGAATTAAAAGTTAAGTTCCCTCTAATTTTCAGAAAGAGTTATTGGATATTTAGATATTTATTACATTTTGGCCGTGATGAGGTAGGTATGTATGCAAAAATTTATATGGAATTACTAAAAGAAAGATAATGGTAGGTAATATAAATATTTTTTAAAGTTTGAAGAACTGTATAAGTTTCACAAAGACTTTAAGGGAAAAGCTGTATTAGAAATAGAGACAAGCTACTACATAAGTATAAAATTTTCAGCTCACTAAAAAGATACATTTCTAAGTGCACATAATAAGAGGGTATAAAAGTAAATAAAACAAAAACTGACAGACCTATAAAGAGAAATAAGTAAATTCACCAGCCTGTTTCAGAAGTGTTTAATATATCTCTGTTTTTGCAAGATCTAATATTAATAAGCTGATTACTGTATCCACACATTAAAATCAAGAGCTAGTCATACCTTATAAATATTTTATAGATACTCCTTTTATTCCCTCAATATTTAATATAAACAGTTTTGTAATTAAAAAAAACTTTGTCAAGTTAAGAGCAGGCAGAAAAAGACAAATCCTAAGAAAGAACAAATAAAAATATTAAATACAAGATAATATAGAAATATACTCAAGTATTAGTTTTCAGAGATGTATAATACAGTAATCATAAATCAGTAAGCAATATTATCAGATGTTTTCAAAAATTTACCTACCTTTTACTTAAAAGATGACTACCTGACGCATTAAGACACAGAAGTAAAATTAAGGAGGGCATGTGATGTGATGAGCACTGAGTGTTGTATGCAATTAATGAATCATTGAACACTACATCAAAAACTAATGATGGGAAATCAAATTTAAATTTTAAAAAATGTATGAGGCAAACACTAATAAAAAGAAAACTAATATATTGATATCAGATCCAATATTTTTTAAGGCATAAGCTTTGTTATACAAATTATAAAATGAAAAACTCCAAATATGTATAAGAAAAGTTGGATTGCACCTATTAACAAAGCCACAAATTACATAAGCAAAAATTGACAGAATTACAATAAAATGACAAATCTATAGTCATGATGGGAGACATAATAACCTTCTCTAAATAATTGCTAAAGCATGGCTAGAAAGAATTTGAAGAAAATTAGCAGTGTAATCTAATGGGTAGATTTGTGCAATAAATTATTTTTCAAATAAATATATAACATTTGTATGGACTTGTCATATACTAGGGCACAAAGCAAGTCTTAACATAAGGTTTTAAAAAAAAGCAAACAGTATCACACTAACTGTATTCTGCAACCCACAAAATTAGAAATAAAAAAGATATTTCAAAACGTCTCTCAATCTTGAAAATTAAAAAATTAAGCTTATTAAAGTCATGGGTTAGAAATAAAAATTACAATAGAATTTTGGAAATATTTAGAATGTCACAATAATACATATATGCCATTTCAAAGCTTGTGAGATGAAACTAAGGAAGTACTTACAGGAAAAGTTATAGCTAAATATTCAACCTGAAAAAAAGGAAATAAACCAAAAGAAATAAAGGAAGGAATAAAGAGCAGAAATCGATGAATTAGAGAATAAAAATAGAATAAAAAGATTGTTCTTTGAAGAGACTAATAGGCAAACATGAAACAAAACTAAGAAAGCTAGTAGGAATGAAAAAACTAAGAAAGTATTAGGAATGAAAAACCAGTCAATAGCTATAAGTGCATTAATATTTAAATACATAAGGGAAGACAATTATAAGTCAAGAGTTACCTAGCTCTGGAAAGTTACCTACCTACCCTGGAAAGCTGTTCCCTCTGTTTCCCCTAGAAAGACAAATAAAAATCACAGTTGACTTTTGGAATGTGAGCTATGTTTATACCAGGCACCAATGCCTATGTTAAAAGTGACACTTAATAAGTAAATCACATTGGCCTGGAAAGGCTGTAAATAAGCTATTAGAAAACCATAGCTGTAAACTTCCCTGAGTGTGGTGACTTTAAGCTGTGCTTGTAGGATTATGAAAGGAAATATTAATGACCCTGCACCCATCCAGTATGATTTTGTTCCTTCATATCTGAGATTAGCTTTTTTTTGTTTGTTGGCCTATTGTGATGAGTACTCCTACTGGAGAAAAATGCCTGACATTGCCTTGCCAATACACTGTGTATCCTGTGCTGAACTCTGCTAAAAAAGAATTTATGTCAAGAATGGTCTACAGGGGCACCTGGGTGGCTCAGTGGGTTAAAGCCTCTGCCTTCGGCTCAGGTCATGATCCCAGGGTCCTGGGATCAAGTCCCGCATCGGGCTCTCTGCTCAGCAGGGAGGCTTCTTCCTCCTCTCTCTCTCTCTCTGCCTGCCTCTCTGCCTACTTGTGATCTCTGTCTGTCAAATGAATAAATAAAATCTTTAAAAAAAAGAATGGTCTATAATAGTTATGTGAATCTAATTGTTAAGTAAGTTAAGCTCAAGAAAGTTCCCCTTGTGGGCATAAATTATGCCAATAAATTTGAAAACCTACTGAAATGGGCAATTTCCCAGAAAAATAAAACTTGTCCAAATTGACTCAGGAGCAATTAGGAAACACAAATAGAGCTAGCTGTAACTCTGTAAGAAATTAATTACCTGTAACTTTTTAAGAAATTAAAACTTTTTGTTCACTGAAAGAAATGATAAACAGTGAAAACATAATCCAGAAATGGGGAAGTCATTTTGATAACATGATAAAGGCAGAAATGTTCATGGTAGAGCAAATCCACTTATAGGTATTACCCTAAGGAAACTCTCACACATAAGCACAGAGACATGTATAAGAATGTTCATTACATAATTTTATTTGTTTTTTGTTTTTTCCTATTTTTTGTGTTATGTTAGTCACCATACAGTGCACCATTAGTTTTTATTTATTTGTTTTTAAAGATTTTATTTATTTGACAGATCACAAGTAGGCAGAGAGGCAGGCAGAGAGAGAGAGGGAAGCAGTCTTCCTGCTGAGCAGAGAGCCCAGTGTGGGACTCGATCCCAGGATCCTGAGATCATGACCTGAGCTGAAGGCAGAGGCTTAACCCACTGAGCCACCCAGGTGCCCCTCTCTCCCCTCCCTTTTAAGACCCTCAGTTTGTGTCCCAAGTCCATAGTCTCTCATGGTTCATCTCCCACTCCAATTCCCCCCCCCTTCATTTTTCCCTTCTCTTAATGTCTCCCATGCTATTCCTTATGTTCCACAAATAAGTGAAGCCATATGACAATTGACTTTGTTTGACTTATTTCATAGCATAATCTCCTCCAGTCCCATCCATGTTGATGCAAAAGTTGGAAATTCATCCTTTCTGATGGATGAGTAATATTCCATTGTGTATATTGACCACATCTTCTTTATCCATTTGTCTGTTGCATCTTGGCTCTTTACACATTTTGGCTATTGTGGACATTGCTGCTGTGAACATTGGGGTGCATAAAAATGTTCATTACATCATTACAAGAGTGAATAATTAGAAACTATCCATCAGAAAGAAAATAAACAAATCCATGATGGATTAATGTAAAAGAACATTACAGAGCCAGTTAATGAATGAACTATAGCTCTTTGCATCAATATGAACAAATACGGTAAACAATATAGGACAAAGTAAGTCAAAATATACTGTGTACCTTGGGATGTCAATAATGTTTTTAAATGTGGAGATAGTTATGTAGGTAATAAAAGTACAAAAACATGTGTGGAAATTTAGGATAATGATTACCTCTACTAGGGGAAAGGATGGAATGCAGAGAAGAGTGCTTCAGTTTTATTTCTTCAGCTGGGTGCTGGTTAAATTTATCTTAACTTTTTGGAAGCCTTAAATATTTTATTAAAGAGAGATATATATGTAAGTTGAAATATCAATTTTAACATACTTATATTACAGCAAGGGCTCTAAGATGATAACAAATCGCTTTAAAAGTCATTACATAATCACTATAAGAATAGTAAAAAGAACAGCTGTTGTAAGATTTCAGGTAAGTGGACAATGCCATTACGTTAATGTGATAAAACAGTTTCACGGGTAGGAAGGCATCTGGATAAAATTCGGATTGACTTGTTTTTCAGGTTCTATTATGTCCTTTTCCTTTCATTACATATTTAGTGAAATCCCTGTGGCATATCCACAAAAAAGATTTAGTTAGCAAAGCATAGGGTGTGTTTTAAGGCAAGGCAAGTAGATTAATTTAAGAGGGGCAATGAATTTGTGAAGCAAATAGTGGACAATAAGGATATATAGGGACAAGATTGTTACAGGTCTTGAATGTCTAGTATAAAAATTTAGACCTATTCTTTAGTCTGTTGTTTTTCCAATTTTTCTGTCTAGCCATGATTCATTTACATTGTGACAAAACAGAATACACTTACATTCTGACAAAACATGACTAGGAAAAAAGTTTTATAAAAGATTATATACTGCTTGAGAACGCTGTTCTTAGCAAAGGGGAAGCAACTGAATGCCTTCAAAGAGTAATGTGAAATGCAAACAAAAACAAAAACAAACATCTATCTCACCATAGTTTGCAGTCTATTTTAAAGAGAAAAGATTCTGGATTTAAGGAGACCAAATAAGAAGCTGTTACATATGGCTTATACATAACGGTCTTACCAGTTGAAAATGAGTTGAGAGAATTGTGAAGGAAGGATTAGCAGACCTTTACAACTTTTGGAATCCGAAAAGTCTTTATTACCAAGGGTATTAGAAACTTTAACAAAAATGGAAGAAAAAAAAATGGAAGAAGAAGACATCTGGTCTTTGTCCTAAGGTATTTGATTTCTCATGATACAATGTAAAGGGACAAGATTTTGAACCACATATGAGGTTGGTGGTCTGACTTTATGTTAGAGAAAACACCAGTGATTTTTAAGAAAAATACTGAAAGCATGAGGGCATTTACTAAGGTACTTGGGGTCCTAAGATGAAAATAAATTTAGAAACAGGTAATTTGGCAAATGATGGCATCATGGCTATAGATATTGAAAATTAGCAAAGTTAAATAGACTGTGTATAGACACTTGTTGGTCAATGATTAAGTAAGGGCAAGTAAAGCAATAAATGTGAACTGGATGGAAATTGGGTTATGGTATTAAAGTAGTCTGCACTTTAGAGTAAAATGCAGTAATAAAAAGTACAAAGCATTTTTCTAATTCAATAGGAAATAAAAGTTAAAAACAGATTTCTGAGAGAAAAAACAACCATGGTATCAATTATAGAACTGAGTCTGAAGCAGTTTACAGGGGGGGAAATTTTATATCAGTCAGCATGCTGATGATTTTGTTTCTTAATAGTGCAGAAGAGTAGAAAAGAATAAAAACAAGAAAGTGATGTTACCTTTTAACACCAAAGCTATTTCACTTTAAAAATACCCAAAAAACCCCAAAATTTTGTCAAAAAGGAAACTATAATTTTTAATTGATTAAATGTTATTTTGGGGTACCCTGGAATCCTTAAGATAATGCTTCTAATTTGGTTTTTTTTTTTTTTTTTACTTTTTTCTACCCAAGCTAATCGCATTTTTTAATTAATTTTTTTTATTTTGAGATAATCGTAGATTCACATTCAGTGGCAAGAAATAACATAAAGAAATCTCAGATACCCTTTCTACTGTTTCTACCAGTGGTCATATCTTGCATAACTAGAGTATCATATCACAACCAGGATGCTGACATTGAAACACTCAACACAGAACATTATCATCACCAGAAGGAGCCCTCCTGTTGCCTTGTATAGTTATACATACTTCCCTTCTGCCTCCAACCCTCCTGAACCCCTGGAATTGCTGGTGGGAATGAAAATCGTTCAATTACTTTGGGAAACAGTTTGGAAGTTTCTTAAAAACACACACCCCCTACATCATATGATCAAGACATTTATTCTCAGATACTATAAACATGTGCGTATAAGTCTTTGTATAGACTACCTAAGAGAGAAATAAATATATGGCTATGCAATGATACAGTTCATAGCACTTATATTTGTAATAATTAACAAATGGAAATTAAAAAATATCCATCAACAGGTGAATGGATAAATACATTATGGTATATCCATACAGTAAAATACTATGAGGCAATAAAAGGAAATAAACTACTGCTTGAAGAGCAATATAGGAGTATAATTATGATGAGTGAAAGAAGTCAGACAAAAAGAATACACAAAGTATTGTTTCATTCATAAAATAGTCTAGAAAATCTAAACCAATCTATAGTGACAGAAAACAGATCTAAGGTTGCCTGGGGAAGAGGGTGGGGACAGGGAAGGGCAGGAGGGAGGGATTACCAAAGAGCACAGGAAAACTCTTGTCTTCTGGGTGAGGCATATATTCATTCCCTTGATTATGATGATAGTTTCACAGGTATATCCATAGGTCATAACTTACAAATGGTACACTTTAAATATGTGCAGATTATTATACTTTAATAAAGCTGTTACAACAAAAATAATAGGTGATTCAAAAATTAGAGTGATTTAAATTTGTTACATAAAAATAAAATTTAAGGGCGCCTGGGTGGCTCAGCCTCTGCCTTCGGCTCAGGTCATGATCCCGGGGTCCTGGGATCGAGTCCCGCATCAGGCTCTCTGCTTGGCAGGGAGCCTGCTAAGAGAGCCTGCTTCCTCCTCTCTCTGCTTGCCTCTCTACCTACTTGTGATCTCTTTTGTCAAATAAATAAATAAATTTTTTTAAAAAAGTAAAATTTAAACACTATAGTTATTATAAATCATGTTTTTGAAGAGTAATTAACGTCATCAGAAAATGCTTATAATATTCAGAGATAAGTGCAGTTCTGATTTATAACGGTCCACTAATATTGGTTGAATGTTAAATGAGTGAAGTAGTGTTAAATGAAAAAAGCAAGATATAAAAAAAGAATGTTATATAAAAGGAACTGGTCGTATATAATCTTTGGTCTTTTTTTTTTAAATCTCAGCATAATTACCTGGTGATTTTTGCTTGTTTATGCATGTATCACTAGCTTATTTTCATTTTGTTGCTGAGTCATATTTAGTGGTGTGGATATACCAGCGTTTAACTACTTACCCTTTGAAAAATATCTGGGTTGTTCCATTTTGAGCTATTTATGAATAAAGTTACTGGTCTTAGTTTCCAGTTGCTGCCACAACAAATTACTGCAGACTAGGGCTTAAAACAATAGAAATATATTCCTTCACAGTTCTTTGAAGCTTGGAGTCTGAAATGTGGCAGGACCCCACTCCCTCTGAGGGCTCCAGGGAAGAATCCATTCTCCATTTCTTCCAGCTTTGCTGGCTTACTCAGCTTATAACCAGTTTCTGCCTGTTTGTAAGCTTCACATTGCCTTCCTTTCTTCTATCAAATTATTTCCTGTGTGTCTCCTGTAAGGACACTTGTGTTTGGATCTAGGGTCCATGGATAATCCAGAGTGATCTCTTCATATCAAGATCTTCCATTACATCTGCAAAACCCCTTTTTCCAAGCACAGTAACATTCACAGATTCCAGGAATTAGGACATGGACATATATTTTGGGGAGCCATTATTCAACCTACTGCACTGCTCTAAACATTCATGTGTCTATTTTTGTTTGCAATTAAGTCTTTGTTTCATTGTGACATATGACTTAGAATGTGATTGCTGGGTTATATGGTAACTGCATGTTTAGATTTTTGAGTATTTTTTGTTTTTGTTTTTAAGAAAATGCCAACCTGTTTTCCAGAGTTATTCTGCCGTTTTACATTCCCACTAGCATTGTATGAGCAATCCAGTTTCTTTCCTTCCCAACCAGCATTTGATGGTGTTGCTGTATTTTTTTTATTTTAGTCATCCTAATAAGTGTACAGTGATGTTTTATTGTCATTTTAATTTCCATTTCTTTAATGGTTAATGATGCTGAACATCTTTTTGTGTGCTTATTTGCCACCTATAGAGATCTTCTTTGGGTGAATATCTCTTCATGTCCATTTTGTTTGCTTTTTTTTTTTTTTTTTACTGTTGAGTTTTAAGAGATATTTATATAGTCTGGATACTAATGCTTTGTCATACCTTTCCCTCTCCATTTTCTTTTGCAAAACAAATGTTTTTAATTTTTTTTTAGGATTTTATTTATTTATTTGACAGACAAAGATCACAAGTAGGCAGAGAGGCAGGCAGAGAGAGAGGAGGAAGCAGGCTCCCTGCTGAGCAGAGAGCCCCATGCGGGGCTTGATCCCAGGATCCTGGGATCATGACCTGAGCTGAAGGCAGAGGCTTTAACCCACTGAGCCACCCAGGAGCCCCAAATGTTTTTAATTTTTATAAGATTCAGGTGAGCAGTTTTTCCTTTCATGAATCATGTTTTTGGTGTCAAGTCTAAGAACTCTTCCTGTATTTTTCTGAAAGGTTTTTGAGGTTTACATTTTCTATTTAAGACTGTGATATATTTTGAATTTATAGGTAAGATATGACAAGCCTTAGATTAAAGTTCATTCTTTTGCCTATGGATGCCCATTTGCTCTAGTACCACTTGTTGAAAGGCTATCTTCCCTCCATATGGCAATAAAAAAAATAATTTGGGCATTATTGTGTGGATCTATTTCTGGGTTCTTTCTTCTCCTCCACTAATTTATATGTTTATCCTTCCATGAATACTGCACAACTATATACTGTAACTATAAGTTAAGTCTTGAAACTGGAGAGACTGATTCTTCACACTTCATTTTTTTTTCAAAGTTGTTTTAGCTCTTCTAGTTCTTTGCCTTTCCAGATGGATTTTTAGAATAATCCTGTCTACATAAAAACATACTGTGGGATTTTTATAGGTAAAACTGTATATTAGCTGGGGGAGAACTGACATCCTTTCAAATACAGAAATGAGTCTTCCAATCCCTGAACATTGTATGTTTCTGTATTTATTTGTATTTTCTTTGATTTTTTTTTTTACAGTTTGACTTTTTTTTTTATTTAAGCTTTTTTAATTTAAACATATAATGTAACCCCACCACCCTCTCCCAACCCCTCTCCCCCCCACCCCCCTCAGTTTGTTTTATGACATTAAGAGTCTCTTTTGGTTTGTCTCCCTCCCGATCCCATCTTGTTTCATTTTTACTTTTCCTACCACCTTAACTCCCACCCCCGTTGCATCTCCACTTCCTCATATCAGGGAGATCATGTGATAGTTGTCTTTCTCTAGTTGACTTATTTCGCTAAGCATAATACGCTCTAGTTCCATCCATGTCGTCGCAAATGGTAAGATTGTATCTTGCTGAACTCAATAGTTTTAGGAGGTTTTTTTATAGATACCTTGAGATCTTCTATATAGTTGACCAGGTCATGTATAAATAAAGACAGTTTTATTTCTTCCTTCCCAATGTATATGCCATTTATTTCCTTTTCTTGCCTTATTGCATAGACCTTCTAGCACTATGTTCCCAATCATAGAAGGAATGCATTCCATCTTGAGCATTCAGTATAATATTAGCTATAGGTTTTTGCTGTTTATCAAGTCGGAGAATATCCCTCTATTCCTATCATTTTGAGTATTTTGTCATGAATGGATATTACATTTTGTCAAATGCTGGGGTTTTTTTCATCATTTGATATGATCATGTGATTTACCCTCTTGGATTTTGAATTTTGCCGGTCTTGCATCCCTGTAATAATTGTATTTGGTATATAATCCTTTTTGTATGTTACTGGATTATATTTACTAATCTTTTGTTGTGCACTTTTGTATCTTTGTTAATAAGGGATATTGGTGTGTAGTTTTCTTCCTTCCTATCTCCTTAAATCATGCAGAGCACACGTGGAAATTATCGACATTAAATTCAGATTGAGTTTACATGTAGGGAGGCAAGAAAGAGAAGGGAAATGAGGTGAAGAAGCATTACCCACAAAGTTTAATTAAACCTTTAATTAAAAAATTAAAATTTAAATTTAAGTGTAATATTCTATTTCTTAAAAAATGGAAACTTATTAAATTTGAAAAAACCAGATAGTGGTTATACAAGCATTCCATGCCATTATTCCTTTTACTTCTTTCTGTGCTTGGAATGTTTGATAGGTTTTTTTTTTCTTTAATAAAAATAAAAACAGTAAAAATATTTTGCTAAAGAGCATAGTCACCACCCACAGCTTTTTTTAGGAACAGAAACCTCAAAAGAAAAAGGGGTTGTAAAAATTGACAAAGACCACTGTGAGGGAGAGTGACACAGTTAGCATATGCAAAGTTAATGTTTGTACCTATGTAGCTAGCTAATAAATGTTCAGTTTAAACTTCTGTGTTTGAAGAGCCACGTACCTGTGCAGTCCACAGGCTGAGCCTCACATTATAACTACTTCTCTTTTGCTGTTTCTCTCTCTTTATCTATGTTCCAATGTCCTTTTCTTCCTTCTTTCCTAGACGTAATGCTAGTCTAATGTTTTGTCCTTTCATCTGTTGATGAGAAGCAGGAAATATGTCTTTATTTCATTTGATCCCTTTTCTAAGTCAAAGGGCATAGGGGCGCCTGGGTGGCTCAGTGGGTTAAAGCCTCTGCCTTCGGCTCGTCATGATCCCAGGATCCTGGGATTGACCCCTGCATGGGGCTCTCTGCTCAGCAGGGAGCCTGCTTCCCTTCCTCTCCCTCTGCCTGCCTCTCCTCTGCCTACTTGTGATCTCTGTCTGTCAAATGAATAAATAAAATCTTATTTTTAAAAAAAAAAAGGGCACACACACGAGAGACTTAAACCAAGTCTCTATGCCTATAAAAATCCTCAAAGAGGGGGCGCCTGGGTGGCTCAGTGGGTTAAAGCCTCTGCCTTCAGCTCAGGTCATGATCCCAGGGTCCTGGGATCGAGCCCCGCATCGGGCTCTGCTCAGCAAGGAGCCTGCTTCCTCTTCTCTCTCTCTGCCTGCCTCTCTGCTGACTTGTGATCTCTGTTTGTCAAATAAATAAATAAAATCTTAAAAAAAAAAAAATCCTCAAAGAGGGTTTTTTTTTTTAAGTGGGAGGTAACATTTTCAGGATCCACCTATAGAAGTGACTTTGACTGAATCATAAAGAAAGCAACTGAAGGATTTTAATCAAAGGAAGGACCTGATATAATTTATGTTTTTAAAGGAATTACTTTGGCTATAGAGAAGAGAAGATGCCTATCAGATTCTTTCTTTTTAATTTAGGAAATTTTAGTGAAGTAATAACAGTTAATATTTATAAATGTTAATAAATATTAATTATACTATATTTTCCAAAAATTCTTTTATTTAATAATAACTGCAACACTATGAAATAGGGTCCTAATTATTTCCCATTTAACTATTAAGGAAAGTGAAACACAAAGAGGTTCAGTAAATCACCCAAATCCATATAGCCACAAAATATCAGAGCTTGGATTCCAACTTAGGCAGTCTAACTTTGTTGCTTCCACTTTTTGTTTGTTTGTTTGCTTCCACTCTTTTTTTTTTTAAGATTTTATTTATTTATTTGTCAGATAGAGAGAGAGAGCAGGAGCGAGCACAGGCAGACAGAGTGGCAGGCAGAGGGAGAAGCAGGCTCACTGCTGAGCAAGGAGCCCAATGTGGGACTCGATCCCAGGACGCTGGGATCATGACCTGAGCCGAAGGCAGCCGCTTAACCAATTGAGCCACCCAGGCATCCCTGCTTCCACTCTTAATTAACAAAAATGCCCAACTGCATCTTATACTTCTTGGTGGTTTTATGAAGAATGTATGGGCATATATATAGTTTTAAAATGTTAAATTCACCAATAAAACCAATGAAGTAATGGAAAAAACAGGATTATTACAATCTATAAATTCTATAGATATTCAAATAAATTCTATAAGTAGGTTTTAGGGCGGAGGATAGAACTTGTGGTAGATCATTGACTTGAGGGGGAAAATGGTTGGTAAGAAATATGTGTGGTGTGTGAAGATAATTTTTATTGAAGGAAAACATTTCTCTACGTAACTAAAGGGCTAGTTTAAAGGACAGGAAAGGATTATAATCTAAGTGACAATATTTAGGCTGGGTGAGGATTATTGCTGGATAAGATTATATTTGAATAAGATCAGCAAGTATCACATAAAAAACTAAAGAAGTAGAAGTTTTTGTCATCATATAGAAGAATGATCTTCCGACACGCCACGATATGTTCTGAAAGTACATACTTCATAATTCTTTACCTATATGCTGGATTGAACTGGGTTTTAAGATCAGTTCCATTTGAAATGAAAATGTTTCTAGTGGGGGTTTAAGACACTTTTTTCCTGTTTGGTATTTAAACTGAGTCATCCAATTTGAGACTATTGTGTCACATTTTCCACCTTTCGTTCTCCTCAAGAGGCAAGAGTCAGGAGAAACACAAGTGATGAACATTAGTGGCAGAGTGTGTGGTTATGAGAATCAATAAACCACAGGATGCTTCAGATTCTAAAACAGTGAAAAAAAGGTGAGGGCACTCTGTGGAGTCCACAGAAAGAGTGATTGTCTAAAGCTGCTGGTATTCAGAGTGCAAGGACCCAGCCCATAATTAAAGCTTCTCTATCCCATTATAACTCTTTCTACAGAGACATCCTCAGAGAATCCATAACCTTGACCATATCTGAATTTTTTACAAAAATTGATGTTTTATAAAATAACAATGCAGTTTAGTAAAGAAATAAACACATGCTGTGTAGTATGTAAATTGTTACTGCTACGATGTTACACAGCTTTGCGAGCAGATAAACAGAGCCTCTAGGCCCAGATTTTAAGACCTTAAACCTGTTCATTCTAATCTCTCCAGTCTCTTGTGATTACCTAAACCATCACAACCTCAAAAAAATGTTTAAGATTTATACTTTGTATTTTTATTAAAATTATTTCTTGCCCCTGGCCTGATTTTTAAAGTTCATTTTAATTTCTTCATACTTAATTATATAACTCAGATTTAAATTTTAGTTGCCAGGTCTTTAAAGGATCCTTTAATTGAACAGATATACACTGTACTCTGTCAATTCTGGATTCGCCAAACAAAAGAGAAAACTAGGAAAGCCCTGACAATGCTTCCAGTTTTAACATGTCACTTGTCTTCATATCTTCAATTCCAGCTTTTATCCACTTAAATCGAGTGGTGTTAGCTTAGATAGAGACTTCGTAATAGAAGTAAGCTTTTAGAAATGAATTTTAAAAGCAGAGGACTTTTTCATTGTTTCAGGAATGAAACAAAATATGACAGTAGGCAGGAGACAGTAAGAATGAAGATGAACTAAGTGGTTTAAAAAGAATAGTCTTCAGGATTAAAGAAAAGAGGGATGTTGATGGGAGCAAACTGAAGGAGGTCTTTCAATATGAAAACAGTAAGTATAGCTGCTCCTTGTGTTTATTTAAAATAAGCATCCCTTTACCTTGCCTGTATAAAGCTAAAATCCACTGAGCACCCACCATGTACCCAACAGTACTTTACTTATCTCAATTTATTTAATCCTCACAACAATACGAGGTCATTACCATTGTTTCTCCTATTTTATGGATGAGTATGTGAGGCGTGGAGAAGATAAGGAATGTGACAAGGTTATATACCTTGTGAGTGTTGATACCGGGTTTCAAACTCAGACCGTCTAGCACTGGAGGCTCTGCCCTTAACCACTAGCCTAAATCAACTCTTAAGATTGCAATCCTGTACTTTAATGTTAAGTAGCAAATTTGAAAGTATTTTTTGCATAAGTCTTATTTTGTTGTATATCAGAAATGAGGATAGTCTAAAGATAGAAATGTGCTAAGCTCAGGACCTACCAAGCATGTACTAGAAGCTTTCTGAGTTGGGAACCTTGGTACAGTATCATATTTGATTGTTTGAGAAAGAGAAGTGAATTTCATTGAATATATTCAAAAGTTTTCCTAATTTCTATACTTGTTTTGTGTTGATAGAAACTATAAAAGCTATTTTCTAAGTTTATCTTTAAAAACAGTTTTCGGAGGCTCCTATATAAAATGGATAGGTATGCAGAGATGAGAAAATAGGAGACACCAACTATGGAGGTATCTATTATAAATAAAATATGAGAATGAACATATTGAAGATTATCTAATTTACAACAAAATTTTAAAAGGTTAGTAATGGTTGTGTTTTTTGGTGTGTCTCTGAGTGATTTTTGCACTTTTTTCTGCTTTTCTTGATTTTCAATGTTTCTTTCATTAACTTTTTCTCCCCTTATAATAGAAGTCATTTTTAAAAGCTTCTTGAGTTTGAATGAAGAAATTTAATTAAAGATTATTCCATAATTGAGTTATAATTTTTAAAATGGACTGGTATAACTTAGTGCATTATAAACCGGTGGAGGGCAGACAATATATGGTCTCCTTAGAACTTCCCACTGTATATATTCTGACAGATATTAGCAATCTAATATGTAATCATTAACAAAAAAAACAAAACAAATGAAACCCTTACTGGGGACTGTTGAATTCACCAGAGGGAGAAGTAGAATAAAATTTTAAAATCTTCAAAAGCTGATATAGGAGAAGCAAGTACTGAGGAATCACATGTCATGAAAATAAGGAATATCAGAGCAGAATAAGAAAAACCCATAAGTACCAGAGCTGCCTATGCCATTATTATAAAAGTACAGCAACTTCAATTTCCTCCAAAATTTGCAGTTTGCCAAAAGTAACTCTTGTGATTTCACCAGAGACTTTCTAAAAATATACAGGAAGTAACAGCAAAATTAAACAAGATTACTACAAAAAAAGGGGGGGGGCGCCTGGGTGGCTCAGTAGGTTAAGGCCTCTGCCTTCAGCTCAGGTCATGATCCCATGGTCCTGGGATCGAACCCCGCATCGGGCTGTCTGTTCAGCGGGGAGCCTGCTTCCTCCTCCTCTCTTTCTCTCTCTGCCTGCCTCTCTGCCTACTTGTGATCTCTGTCAAATAAATAAATAAAATCTTTAAAAAAAAATTACAAACTGATCTTTCTTACGAAAGATAGAAAGATAGAAAAATCCTTAACAAAATGCTGGCAAATTGAATTCAGGAATATATAGAAATTATTAGAAATTATCGCCCCAGGGGCGCCTGGGTGTCTCAGTCGTTAAGTGTCTGCCTTCGGCTCAGGTCATGGTCACAGGGTCCTGGGATCAAGCCCCACATCAGGCTCCCTGCTTGGTGGGAAGCCTGCTTCTCCCTTCCCTACTCCCTCTGCTTGTGTTCTCTCTGCCAAATAAATAAATAAAATATTTAAAAAAAGAAAAGAAAAGAAATTATCGCCCCATGGAATTTATTCTGGTAATGCATGGATGCTTTAACATTTTAAAATCAATGAAATTCACTATATTAATATTAACAAAGAGAATTACATATTCATCTCTGTAAATATTTTAATCGTTGATAAATTTTTTAATAAAAATTAGGAGTAGAAAGGAACTTTCTTAACCTAATTAAAAGGATCTACAAAATCCAGACCAGAATTCAAAACAAGACAAAGATGCCTGCTATCATCACTTCTGTTCAACAGTGTACTATACTATACAAT